>JAGKQL010005666.1:0-11059 GCA_018398635.1 Cyprinodon brontotheroides
CCGTATTACAGGCTTTACAGTAAAAACACAGTAGAGAAAACTACAGTGTACTGACTTCCCTTTTTCAAACTAAGTGTGTAGGCCTGGCTTTTGAAGCTGAGAAGCTATCAGGCTAGAATGTTATTATTTAGCCTATATACTAACAATTATAGTAAATATTTAGAGGCTTGATTTGCAAAACTAAAATATGCATCTCATGAAACCAGAAGAGTAGCATGATCCCACATTGATTATGAGTCAATCCACCACAAAACCTGGATGATATTAAATAAAAATCATAATAAAAACACTATTGAGAAAAACTATTGAGAGATTTTAAATGCAAAAATAAAAGCAGTATTTTTTTAAGCCAATGGAGAACTATGATTCTATAGAGGACCAACTCTGGCGTATTTAAAAATAAATACAGAAATAAATAAATGCTCAATAAATAAATAAGCATACAATTATTTGCCACCAAAAATACAATAAACAAATAAATGTAAGTAGAAATTAAATTATACAGTGAGACATAAATGTATATAACTCTTTTAATTAGCTTCTTTAATTATTCGCCTTTGTAATATTTTCCTTATTTTTTGTCCTTTATAATCTTCAACTTTTATTTTTTAATTACTTATTTCTTTAAGTATTTATTTATGTGCATGTTAATATTTTTGTCTGTTTTATTCTTCCTTTGTATTTTTTTTTACCCTAGTTATTTCTTCGCCGCTATTTATTTCTGTCTGCCCTTTTTACATTTCTGTCTGCATTTCTGCCTCATTATGCAAATGAGGAGGGGGCGTGTCCTAGAGAGTCGCCTTCTGCTCATTGGTTGGTTAACATTTTACAGCATCGGTCGAATCTACAGGAGGAGAGGAGAGTCTGAAGTCGAGTCTGAAGTCATTAGACCGCGAGTAGGGACTCGTGTCCTCGCCAAGTATGTTCAACAAAAATACAACAAAAATCGCCATCATAGCCAGCGGTCCTTCACACACGGCTATGCCAAGAGAGGGCCGCTGCAGACGGGCTGCCGTTAGACCTGACTGCCGTTAGCTTCGGAGCTCCGCTGGTTGCCGCGGTCCTCTCAAGTTCGGGACATTTTCTTATAAAGTACGCATTAAATCTGTGAATGGGCCATATGGTGATGCTTAAAAGTATAATTTTCTCGCCTCAAATAATCTTAAAACATACTTTTATTGAACAACAGCAACAGAAAAGAGAACATTTAACTTAGTATTCAGAGCTCTGAGTTAAGAAGATGGACCGCCAAGCCAACCAATGAGCAGAAGTTGACTCTCTAGGACACGCCCCCTCCTCATTTTGCATTTGCATAATGAGACAGAAATGTAAAAAGGGCAGGCAGAAATAAATAGCAGCGAAGAAATAACTAGGGTAAAAAAATGCAAAGGAAGAATAAAACAGACGAACTGTATAATTTAATTTCTACCTACATTTATTTGTTTATTGTATTTTTGGTGGCAATTAATTGTATGCTTATTTATTTATTGAGCATTTATTTATCTCTGTATTTATTTTTAAATATGGCAGAGTTGGTCCATTGGAGTCAACACTGATTTTGAGTCAATTTATCTCATGACCTGGAACAATTTTAGACTCAACCAACAGAAAACTGTCATTCCCATTTTTTTTTTTTTTTTTACATTGGGCCCTTGATTTTACGTTATTCCATCATGTTCTACTCACCCCATGAGTTTTGTGTCATTTGGAGCCGTTCTGAAGATATTCTGTTAGGTTATATCCAAGTAACGTCTTCCCTATGGGCAACGACTTGAAGGCACAAACTAAACTGTTCATCATTTATTCTTTATAGTACGCCAGCATTCAGAACATGTAGGCCAATCACTGTCCCCCAGACATCCGCGGTTATATTTTTTATATTTATATCTTTTAAAAACAAAGTGGGGTGTGTATGACGTCATCCGTGCGTTGGACTGGAGTTTTGCTTTTTTACTTTATTTAACCAATGTACATTACACCAGGCGGCTACGCTCTAGCCCTTCTATTCATTCTAGCTAATCTGAATCGTTCAATTCCATTTGGAGAGCGAGATCATCTGTGGTAGCAGCACTAGACATCTTCCAGGCATGTGAGGAAAACTAGCAGCAGTTCAGCGGACAGGATGAATGAACAGTAGCCGGCGCACGTGGATGACGTCATACACGCGCTGCTTAGTTTTAAAAACATAAAAATATATAAAATCTAACGGCGGATGTCTGGGGGACAGTGATTGGCCTCCATGTTCTGAATGCTGGCGTACCATAAAGAATAAATGATGAACAGTTTAGTTTGTGCCTTCAAGTCGTTGCCCATAGAAAGACGTTACTTGGATATAACCTAACGGAATACAGTGAACCCTCGTTTATCGCGGGGGTTACGTTCCAAAAAGAACCCGCGATAGGCGAAATCCATGAAGTAGAAACCTGTATTTTTTTTTACAGTTATTATACAATGAAATACTCAACAAAAACTTATAAACTGTACAAACGTTTGTTGTTGTTTTTTTTTTTTTTTTACAAATAACTACTGTACTGTACTGTAAAATAATATAGTTATAAATAAATAAATAGAAAATAATTTTAATCATCAATACGAACTAAAGGGTTAATATTGCGGGGATCAGCACCGCCCCACCGTGACGGATTGAACGGGAGAAAATGAAAAATGATTATGAAAAAAAATACAAAGTACAGTAGGACAAATAGTGACTGACGTGTACAATACAGTTCAGTACAGTATTTCACTGCTGTTCTGACAATGTTTGACAATAAAGTTTAACAATGCATGATGCAAATCCGTGAAGCAGTGAGACCGTGAAAAGTGAAGCGCGTAATAGCGAGGGTTCACTGTATCTTCAGAACGGCTCCAAATGACACAAAACTCATATGGGTGAGTAGAACATGATGGAATAATGTAAAACCAAGAGGCCAAATGTAAAAAAAAACCTCTCCACATAGAAATGACTACGTGAATGATGCACAATGTTGAGTAAACCTTAATGTCCATTCTGTAGTTTAGTGGTCCAAGGAAAAACAACAACCGTAATTTTCGGACCATTAGCCGCACCTGAATATAAGCCGCAGAAGCTAAATTGCATGATTTGTACATGTACAAGCCGCACCGGACTATAAGCTGCAGGTGTTTTATGTTTAATGTCCGTCTTTCTCGCCGTCGTTCTGTCTCGTACCACTCGCGGTACAATTCTGCTTCCGGAGGACCTCGCCCGCGTGCGGCTACCGTACTTTTGTGTTGAAGCAAATGTGACGTCAACATGGTGGATATTAAAATCCATAGATTTAGGTATTACCCTAGTGGCCGTTAGCTGTAAAAGTCCATAGATAAGCTGCATTGTTATATAAGCCGCAAGTTCGAAAAATGGGGGGAAAAGTCGCGGCTTATAGTCCAAAAATTACAGTATACAAATAGTAAAGATTACTCCTTTAAGTTCACACTATAACAAAACGTCATTCCTAATCCTACAAACATGATAATTTGAAATACAAATAAGACTAAATGCTACCCAGAGTTTCCACCTTTCTCTTTTCCTGGTAATATATTAGACTCTCGCTACACAGTCGGACATGAATGGCTGTCTGTTGACCCCTGTCTCCTGTTTGCTTGTTAATGTTGCATTTCTTGAAAATTGGTCAAAATGGTTAAATATGAATAAATCTACTATTGCCTAAATATCATTTTTTTGCCTCATAGTTTTATCTTTTCTCATAGGATTTTACTAGCCTGACGTAGTCCTATGTCAATTCTAGTCAGAATGAGTCTGATACTGCTCCATAGAGCTGTGATTATGGGGCGTGTTTTGAAGCGAACCAGGCTAAAAAAAAAATGCCTCTGCACTCAATTGGATAGACCTACAACCAATAAGAGCAGCGGAGTGCGTGACGTATCTTAAGCGAGGCATAGTTGTTGTCCACAAAAATCAAAGCGTGCAGTTTCACGCCTAGAATAAGAAGATGAGACTTGATAAAGCGTTTCTCTGTTCCTCTTTTAAAAATTAATTTGCTGTCAATAATTATCGTAATCGATATCTTCTAGAACAGACCTAATAGCAGAATCTACTCACCATGAACTCTCCAGCGGCAGCCATTATTGTTGTCACCCAAGTTTCCACTTTGGTCACGTGGTTGATATACGTTACTCTTGATCATCTGTCCATCATGCTGTATAAAGCCCGCCCTGACAATTTGATTGGATCGCCTGACAGTGGGCTTTAATACTCGCGCTACTATGGAGCAGAGCCAGACCCGAACTTCCCCGAACTCAAACCTTGTGCGGGACTAAGTTAGGACTTCTAGGATTTTACTATAATCAAAGACAAATGGGTATTCCTGAATAATAATGATGAATGATTGAATTAATAGAAATATGTGTTTACATAAACAGGCTTAAACAATTTAAGTGACTTTTATGTGTAAATAAATAGAGGAAATCCTGTTCATCATGTAAAACACTCAGTAGTGGTCGCCCCACATGATCCTCCGTCATCCCAGATAAAACATTTTAAGTTCACTCAAACATTTCAATCTAATATTTAGCTACAGAAACCAAGCTAGGTACTTCTCATGACATTTTCCATCAAATTGATCTTCAAAACATAGATCTACATTTAAAAGTTAGTTTTCAAAGTTTGGAGGAGGTCGCCTCACATGATAGCTAAAGGTGTCCAATAGTTGACAACAATCAAACAGCATTTATCAAAATTAACTGGCTGATGCAGTATCCAGTCCCTGTCAGGATTTAAATGAAAAGTCTGAAAGTTGTGCTTTCTTGATGGTCGCCCTGATTATATTTCATCGATTGATCATGTACAGACATTTGTATGTTATGATGGAAACAGACGTACAGATTCTTATTTTGTCAATGAATGTAAAACAAGATGGACTTTATGCCAAGAAGGTAGATGTTAAAATTGATTTAATGATTTAAAATTGGTTGTCTAAATGGAAATCAATGCTAAATGGCCATCCCAAATGATGTTTTAACACTTCAGATGGCAGTAAGACCTCAATAATTAAATTGTTTGGAAAACTAATATTGGGTTTGTGTGCTGGGAAAATGAAAGATAAACACGTTCTGTTCAGACATAATCTAAAGCTTTACGGATGACAGTGGAGTTCCAAATCTGTGATTGTAACGTCAGAGCTGCAGTGCATGCTGGGATATGTAGTTCCAGTCTGTTTATATGTAGCTGGATTAACACAAGGATCATTAAAGTGAGGTGTCATTTATTTAACCACCAATAGAAAGTCTTTCTGCTGTTTGTCTTTCAGACCGCCTGCAGGATTATGTTGGAAAAGAGGAGGATTTCTCTGACCAGCAGCTCTATGAACAGGAGAGGAATTCCAGTTTGGACCAAGAGGAACCAGAAGCTCTGCAGATAAAAGAAGAGCAGCAAGAACCAGAACATCCCTGGACAAAAGAGGAAACCATGGAGCTCCCCATTAGTGAGCAGGAAGAGCAGCTTGTTCTGAAGCAGGAGACTGAAGATACAGGAGAGGAACATTTCCCGTGTTTGACATGTGGAGAAAACTTTCAAAATAAAGTACATTTTATAGATCACAAGAGCACTCACTCAGGCGAGAAGATCAGTGAATGTCTGTCCTGTGGAAAAAGCTTTTCTCAGAAGTTAAATCTTGTTACAAACATCAGACTACATACAGGTGAGAAACCATTTTCCTGTACTATTTGTTACAAAAGGTAGAAAGTACCATAATGGTAGAAAGTAATTTAACTAAATACAAAATGGATCATAATGGTGAGAAGCCTTTCAAATGTCTGTCCTGTGGAAAAGCTTCACTCAGAAATCTAATCTTTATACGCACATGAGAATTCACACAAGTGAGAAACCTTTCTCATGTGTAATTTGTGGCAAAAAATGTACCATAAAAAGTCATTTGACTTTTCACATGACAACTCATTCAGAAGAAAGACATTTTTCTTGTCTGTTCTGTGGAAGAAGCTTCTCTCAGAAATCTCAACTTGATCGACACATCAGAATTCACACGGGGGAGAAGCCATTCTCCTGTACAATTTGTTGCAAAAGTTTTACTAGAGAAGATAATGTGACTCAACACATGGCGACTCATGTGAGAAACACATGAAACAAATTATCCTAAAAAGAAAGATGTGTTGCTTCACATAAGAACTCACATCTATCTAGAAACTCCTTCACCTCATTACATGAGAACCTGATTGGTTAATACAGTTTTCTTGCTAGGTTTTTCGGACAAGCTTTTCATTAACAGCAGAAATAAATTTTTACTTAATACAAATTATGTGTTTTTCCCCTTTAAAGTAGTTACTTCTAGATTGATGTAGTGAGTAGAAATAAAAACCTAATGGATTCTAAAAATTTGTAAAGTTTCATTTAAGTTACAAATTATCTTTTTATTATGTTTTTTCAGATATTTAAAGACAACCTAAAGCTGTAACTATATAAATTTGTTTAATGGTATTAAATTGTTCAGATGATGATTTAGGGATAAAAAATAAAATGTAATTGTTCGGTAAATGTAATTATTTCATATCTAGTTTTAAACAGATCAGTTTCCAGTTCTTACAAAGAAAGTTGGTGCTGGCAGATGAGACATACCTTATTTTCACGCATTACCATAAAGCGCGTGGCCGTACTAAAAGGCGCAGTCTCAGTTATGTTTGCCATTTCTGTATTTAACACACACATAAGAGCACACGGACATAGGATGCTGCTTTTATATACAGGTACATGTCCCTCTACTACAACTTTAAATACCTCTACTGCATATTTAAAAATAGAGTGGGAGCAAAACTGAGTATGATTGTGCTTTTTATTCATGTATTTATTACAAAGTATTAATCAAACCTGGGAGCTGGCGTGAGACAGACACATAAGCGCTGATGACACTGAGCGCTGTGATCACCTCTGAAACAGTTTATTTATTGACATATATTAACTTAGAATGCAGTAATCTTTTGACAGAATATGTTAGCTTTTTATTATCCTGGCTCCCTGCCTCCTCGCTGACCAGAGGCTGCTGTTCGAAGGGATTCCACTGTCGCCATTTTCGCTGAGGTATGTGTGGGGTCCTGAGCGCCTCCGGCAGAAATACTATTAGAAGGCAGGATGATAATCTGGATAGACTGACTGTAATGATTAAGTTTTCAGGTGGATTTTTCTCACTTAAAACATATTAAAACTAGTTTATTCCTGATCACAGCAAATATAGCTGCAAGGGTGTATTTATTACAAAGTATTAATCAAACCTGGGAGCTGGCTGTGAGACAGACACATCGCTCGCTGATGACACAGGGCTGTGATCACTCCTCTGAAAAAGTTTATTGACGCATAAATTAACCCAAAATCCGCAAACCTGCCGACAGAATATGTTAGCTTTTATTATTCTCCTATTATCCTTTTATAATCCTTTAGATTATTTAGATGAAAAAAACACCTGCCAGCCGCCTCGGTGAAGAGGAGGAAGACCAGAGGCACCTTTCTGTTGAATTAAGTTTTCAGGTAGAAAAAATAGAGCGGGAGGCAAAGCTTAGTATGATTGTGCTTTATTCAAGTATTTATTACAAAGTATTCATTAATCAAACCCATCAAAGTCATCATTCTCTGTTTCTGAATTAAACAACTGCGCTAAAATCAGGGCATACCAGTTTCCCCTTCTTCGCTGTCGGAGTCACTTTCCGTGCAGCGCGCAGCTCCTCCAGAAATAATGCCCGACTTTTCGTGAAAGCTTGGACAACAGAGCCAGCGAACCACGTTAGTCCCAGCATCTACAATCCATCCGCTAACGGATGGTCTATCCTTTCTTTTGCCTTGCCAGCTATAGTTGCTGTGATCGGTGGGAATAAAGTAGTTTTAATACTTCGATGTTTTTATATTGGGAAAATCCACCTGGCTTTGGATAATAAGCGAACATATTCATGTCGACGAGTTAAGTTAATTTGAGGCGTCAATAAACTGTTTCTGAGGGAGTGATCGGCGCTGTGTACATGTGTATCATCCAGCGATATGTAATGTCAATGCTTCTAATCAGCTTCCAGATCGAAACTTCTCTGATTGATTGATTTGATGCTCAAGCTTCCAGCAGCAAAAAACTTCAATTTTTTCCATCTCGAGGCAGCAGCTTGGCGTTGGCTGGTAGCGTCAGGACAGCTAAGCGGCTCCGGCGTGCTGCTAAGCTGCTGCTCAAGCAGCAGTTCTAAGGGCACTTTTGTTTAATACTATATCGCGGCGTCAACCATTGACTTTGCATATAAACTGCGCTGGCTTCAGCATTACTTTGCTGAGGTACCGTTCACACCACGATGTCGGCGGTTAAACAGCGAGGAAACACAAGCGTTTAATTTAGAACTTTGCGTATTTTTCCATCCAGCTGTAGAGATGGGCACGCATGGAGTTACAGAATAACAGCGATGGTGATGAGTATTTTTTAGTGGCATCATCTACAAAGCACAACACTGAGAATGAGCCTAAGTTTATTCAAATATAAAATCACATTTAACAATTATAAAAGACAATATAACACTCTCTTATCTGTAATTTAATAGTATCCAAAATAAACAGCCAGATTCAAGGATTATTTACCAGACATTGTTTGTTTGTACTAATTTACTTATAGACTGTGTGGAAATCTATGTAAGATCAAACCAATGTTAATAGTGTTCCTTTGTTTGTTCTTGTCTTTATCCTATTTCTAGGAGTAGAAATAGTCAATTAAATAGATAATGTTTATAAATTTTTATTTCTTTCTTTTATTATATATTAATTTATCCTATTTACTCACTATAAAAGTTTTCACTCAGCCTGTTTCACCTTGAAGGCCGCACTATTCTCTGTAGGATGGTGTTTGTAGACCAGACAGAGCTTCTTCCATAACAAACCAGATTCTTTCTCAAGGTTTATTCATAACATGTTACTGTTTAACCAGAGTGTTTGTAATTTGTTTTGACTTTAACTATTTTTGCAGTGTTCTAAGTAAGGGGGGACGAACGCTGTCCAGATCAGAACAGGGCAGAATGCTGTGCCATAAAGGCTTCATGATGAACTGTTCTCTCTTTGCAAAGATATGAGATAAATGTGCCGACTGAGTGAAATCCATCGATCTCCGTTTATTTAACTAGGATGAATAGTTGAATACTTTTTTCCCACTACAATTTGGCGTTGTCAAAGCAGGATTCTCCTTGGCTGATTTTTTTCTGAGGACAGCGATTGTCAGAAGTGTCAGGTACCACCTGGAGGAAGCAGTCTTCCAGCCTCAATACCCCTGTTAGAAGGTTAAGGGAGTGAGGACTTCTGGCATCGAGGTCCCTGGAGGTCAGCAGGAGGATCAAAACCAACCATTTTTTGAGACGGTGAGATGAATCTTTTGTCGGCACAGTTTAAATTAAATTTCAAAAACTAAATTACAAAACAACAGGTTGTTAACAGATTTAAAGATAATTAGAAATCAAATACTGGAAAATTAGCTCAAACAAAGTCCTCTTCTCCATTAAAATAATCAAATAAATAAATGTAATCTAACAAAAACAAAATAAAAATCTAACTAAATTAAAGATTAATCGGTTAATCATTTTAATGCACTAAAATTACTATACTAATACTAAAGAATATACATACAAAATAAAAGATAACTTTTCTTTTTGGGGAGCAGAAAGGCAATTCAGGTTTTGTTCCACCTGTGAACCAAAAGACCTCGCATAGGAACGTGAGGCTCTCTCTAAGGGTGAGAGGAAGGTTGTAGGTGCCACCAGAAGGCATTTAATTTTACTGAGACGTCGGTAATCTAGAGTGGGATCCCCCCCAGTTATCCAGGTCGGCACCAGAGGAATGGTGTGCATATTGGAAACCAGTAAATTACCTGTAGATAATGGGACAGGTTTTGCAGTTCTAGGGTAGTAGAACAAAGGCAAGGTTCCAGGGAATTGTCAACTCAAGAAGAAATTTTTGATTTAATGTTGCAATAAAAAAAAATGTTAAGGATAAAATAAACCAATATCATGAGAAGTTAGAGGCTAAAAAGAAGATAAGGTAAGAAATTTACAGAATTTGAAAAAAAAAGGAAAATAAACAAAATAAAAAAGCAGTTTAAAATGATGGATGGTTAAAAGGAGAGTTCAAAGCTCTCAGCTTCAAAGGAAATGGGTTAAAATAAGAAGTCAAAAAGGCAGTGTTTAAACCTGATACTAAACATATTTACACTGTATTACATATTAAACTTACACTATACTAAGTAATATTAATGAATTTTAATTTTAATGGTGCTTTTAAAGAAACAAAACTCTAAAATTTTTAGAGGAAATTAATAACTCATAGCTAAAAAACTATTATATTATTACGAAAAAAAAGTAAGTAGGGCATAAAATAAGGTGAAATTTAAAGGTTAAAAGAGAAAACACTTGTAAAATGGAGGAATTAACCTAAAATTACATTACAAATACAAAATTAAATTCCCCCCAACGCACACACACCGCCACAGCAACTGGATGGAAATGATTAGTTAAAATATGGGGATTTTCATCTGCTCTGAACCCCTGACCCTAATAACTCACCTGAGCTGCAACCTGCTCCACAATGTGTGTGTGTGCAAAAACCATGAGGACAGAGACACTGGGGAATTTCTTTTTTGTGGGGAAACAAGGAGGAGGTGCACCAACATAAGGCTTTCCTTCTCTCCGGTGCTAAATTATTTTTTAATTATTTGTTTTTGTTTGAGAAGTGGCTGACCTTTTTGGACTGAGGTGGGGGGGCTCCAGGACTGAAACCGCCTGTTGGCAGCAATGAGTAAAAGGGTAAAGTGATTGATTATATATTTTATTTTCCATTTCCATAGACCTCAAACTATGCAAGAAAAGCTTGATAACTTTCTCTTATTAGATTCCTTTCTGCATCTTGCAATGAAGAAAACAGACAGACTGACTTCCGTGACATGACTTTATCTATGGGACAATGTCTAATGAGGGGGATGATGTACAGCCTGGTTGGCTTTCACTAAAGATGAATATTTTAGAGTCAGTATAATCATTTCTGATGAAATTATAACCAACCTTAAATATC
>JAGKQL010005667.1:0-11022 GCA_018398635.1 Cyprinodon brontotheroides
CTACTTATTACCTTTGTAACATTCTAAAAATATGGATTTTTAATGGCAAAAATGAAGGTTAATATAATAAGAAACGCCAACTACCCTGAATATATTAAGAAAAATAGCAAAAGTCTAGAAGAAATTAATGAAAAACACTCTGAGAGTAAAAGAAACTTTTTTTTTGGTCCAACATAACCTTAGATCAGGAGGTCTTCAAAGCGTTTTCCAGACTAAGGACCCCAAACTGATGGTGAGATGGAGCCGGGACCCCTAATTATATATATATATTGTATGAAATTGTGTTCTATCAAACTGCTCCTATAGTCGCCTCTTTGCAGATGGAGTAGCAATGTAACTAAAGTAATCCCTCCCTGGGATTATGAAAGTATTTCTGATTCTGGATTCCTGGTTGATGGGACAGGTGTACGTGAATGAAATGGTGTCCAGTTTGAAAGAGCTCCTGTGTCGTGCTGAATGACTTGCATTGATGACTGGAAGACATCTTCTGCCTCCATTTATCTGTTTACTACAGTGTGTTCAATTATGGTAATGTGATTTAAAGTCGAGGGGAAGCCGCCGTTCCAACCGTTGCATTTCCCGTATTCTCCCAGTGGTGCCCGACTTTTACATGAGTGAATAAAATGAATGTGATTGGTCGATTATCAAGGGGGCGGATTGTTGTGGCAGAAAGTTCGCAGGGAAAGTTTGGTTGTGGCCGATTTGTTGGAAGCATCTTGTTAACTCAGTTAGCAACTTAGTGCTAACTGGGAAATTCCATTGGGACCAAGTAGCACTCAAATTGGTGATCTCTAGAAACGACGCTGTCAAGGAACGCTGAATGGACAGAGGAAACATGCAAGAGGAGGAGAGTTTAGTGTCGGAGGTCGTGGATGAGTCTCCTCCTCGTCATCCATTTTTATTTAGAGGAGGAAAGCGGGACGAAGATGTTGTGGAAGAGACGCCTGTGTGGGCGGCGCAGAAGCTTGGTTTGGGTAGAAGGCTTCCAGCCGTGCGCTATGTTTGAGCCTTGCCTCAGAACGCTAGCCAAGTTCTGTTAGCTCTACTCTGCCGTCAAGACACAGACGCCCATCCCCTTCGCGGGAACACTGGGACGCAACTCAATGGGAAAGGAAAAGGATTCTGGTTTCAACCAAGGCGTATAGCTAAGCGCGCATTAACATGAATCAAGATGCTATGACCGAAAAACATTTGATTGACAGATGACCGCTGATATATGATTGGCCGAAGGTGTTCAGGCTGACGTAGAACTAACTGGCCTGCAGAAGATAACGGAAAAAAAAACACTGATTTTAAGACAGGATTGTTTTTTAAATAGAAATTTTCTAAACTTTTATGGTCTGATAAAGAGTAGATTTATATACATGTTTAAGACAAAATGATTTGAAATTTAAATTTGATTTCCCTATGACTTTAAAGACATTTCAATTAGTGGAAAAAATTGCAGGGGGAATATAAAAAAAAGTTTAATTAACCAGAACTTTCATGACCCCCATACTGAGTACCTCCGTGGACCACCTAGGGGTTGCGAACCCCCTGTTGAAGACCTCCATCTTAGAGGCATTAATGCTGATACTTAATTTTTTTAGTTTATATACTTAAATATAATTTTTATTACAAATTGTTTTCATTTCTAAAAATAAAAACTTCATGCAGTCTAAAAAAAACGACAGACGTAACATAATGATAGAGTCAGATAAACCGTGAGTGAACAGCCTCATTTTTTATTTCTCTCTTTGTTTTCCTGCAGGAAATGAGTCTTTGCGATTATTTTCAACCTGCAAGGATAGAAACACGACTCCAGTTAACTTTACTGTAAAAACAGCAGCTGACTAAACAGTCCCTCCTTCTGGTCGTCTGCTCATCATTGAGACTTTTCAAATGACAAAAGAAGTCCTGAATGAGTTTAAAAAAAGAAAAACAGAACATTTTAAAGGCTTTCCTCCATCTCATCAAACCAGTTTCAGATTATTTATCTGGGGAAATGCAGAGGTTTTACTTTTCCTGATGTTCTTTAATAACATTTACACGTTTAAGCCCTGAAGTTCTGGAAGATCGCAGCTCCATATGAGCCGTGAACCACGGCCTCAGGCAGCGGATTTTCAAATCAGCTTGTGTTTTTCCAAGAGGCCAAGAAGGAGAGCAGATGCTTTGCTCATTTAATCATGCATGTCGCAGGCTGCCACCGCTCTGCGGCACGCAGACGTCCTCCCTGTGCTCGCAGGACGAACATATCTGTGCTAATTTAAGCCAGGTGCTGGAAGACCCCCTCCACCGTTGTCATGAATGTGACAACAAACTGCCAGCCACCTCACACCCCAGCCTGATCCCACACTGAGGAGGAAGTGTGTGTTTATCTTTTCTTTCATGCTTGCATGTTATTCTGACGCCTGCGGCTCCTTTTTTATCCACCTCTGCCCGTTTCTGTGCCTAACTCCTCACGTTAAGAGGCATTAATGTTTGGGGTGAACGTGTAACGTCTGCAGACCGAGTTCGGCTCGTCTGCGTGTGGGTCAGTGGCAGCCCACCCCTATCGCTGCACATTGGGGATGATCAGGGTCCTGGTGGAGTGTCAGCGCGTGTCAGAGGTCTGTTTACTGACCATGACGGATGAGAGCAGGGTCACAGGAGACACAAATATCCCACCCAAAGCCTCCGCTTCTAGTTTTAAATCAACCTGGGATCTGATTAAACCTGTTACTCATTTCTTTTTTATCTTGTAAATAATATCTTCGCTCTCTGCTCTCCAGCCTGGACCCACAGAGAATGGTTCTATCTATGCTGCTATAGGCTTAGACTGCTGGAGGACATAGGGACCCCCTTTTTCATCATTCTGCTTCTATTCTATTCTATTCTCCCCACTCTGCAGAATCTGTTAGTTCAATCTCTAACGTTCTGCTCTTCTGCTTTTTCTCATAGTAGCTTCATCTGGTCTGTTCCTTGTTTGGCTGTGACTCCATCCTGAGAGAAATATCAGCTGTGCTGCTGCCATCAACACCTTTGTTTCTAGATGTTGGAGCTTGGCCTGTTTTCCAGTGTAGTCCTGTTTCTCTGACTGTGACTAACTGGATGTGCTCATCTGAATCCCTCTGACATGGAGGCATCCATGTTTGTCATCAAAAGAACACTACTGCCACCTACTGGTTAGTGACGTCACGGTGCAGTATCGGCTGTTGATCAAGTCCCAGTGCTGTATCTGGTGTTTGTCATAACGCTATTATCCAAGTCATCTTGAAAACATTCTTCTTCCAAATGTTGGCTACATATTACGGGTTTTTCTCTGGCCAGAAGTTCGATGGCAAATCCTCCCTCTTCAAGTTGGCGCATCCAACGACCAACCCGTCCCGCGGAGGATCAGGAATCAGAAAGGTGGAATAACTCTTTTTTTCACTTTTACCCGATGTATTCCAGCATCCAGCTGCCATGCACGTGGGCATTGTCAGTTTCACTATAGCTCTGGTGAATTTCAATGGTGAAGTCCTCTGGAAATCTTCAATAATTGTTGTTGATTGCAGATGTGTCTAGTAGTTCCCATTGATTTAGCTTGGAAAGCGGGGAGAATGGCGCTAGGCTTACCGCACCGTGATGTCACTGCTGGAAGATGGCAGGAGGGAGGGGCTACTATATTTGGGCAAAAATGGCCGCTCCCAGACTCAGTGATCGCAACGAAAATTGTATTTTTTAACTTTTTTACTGATTAACGCTAAATTCACCGCAAACGTATTAGTTTTAAGTATAAAAAATTATCCATTGACTCCACTTTCCTCTAAGAACACATTTCCAGGAGAAGATTTCCTGTTGTAAAACGTTCACAAATTTCACTTCTTAGACTGAGAACAATGATTTTCCCAGAGGAGATCTGCACTGTTTCATTCCACAGTTTTGCTTTATTGCAGCTCTTGTTCATGCACCTTCATCTCATCAATGTTTTAGGATTAACTGTCAGATAACATGTGCAGGACAAATTACAGTGTGTTGCTTTTAATCCCAGTTTTAGATAAATTAAAGGTATATCAAATCATAATTCTGCTGTTGGTAAATGATTTACTTCTAAGCAGAAGAGGAGAGGCTCCAGTATTGGCCCCTGTGGGACACCCTACATTACGTACGTAGACTGCTGTGTTATGTTACGTATGGAGGAAGGTAAATAATATAACAATTATAATAACTGATGGCTATTAACATGTGGGAGTACCAAAGGAAAGCAATATTTCGGACTTTAGATACAGAGAAGGTATCAAATATAAAGCTAGAAATAGAAATATTTTAAAAGAAAATATCAAAGTACTAAAAGTCCTTTTTAAATAAGTTTGGCTGCAGATGGTGAAGTCAGTGGTGAAGCATAGTTTATAGGAAGGTTGGACCAGGCACTAAACAAAAAGACAGATCCCCCGCTGCTTTCTCCAGAGCGAAGGACCTCCAGCTGATGTCGCGCAGCAGACCGTAAAGCTCTGCTGGGCTGGTGGGTTTTCAAAAGTTCAGATGGTTAGGATGGTGCCAGGCCATACAGTGCTGTAAAAACAAACAGCAGCGTTTTGAACTGTGTCCTGAACTGCAGAAAGAAAAGAGAATAAGAGTGACATGTTCATGTTAAAACTAGGCTAAGAGGCAATTTACGCTGAACTATATCCCACTGTGCAGCATGTCCAACTGTTGTTGATTCTGCTGAATGTTTCCTTATATTTTGATACAATGACCATAAGGATTCATTCTTTTCTTCTTCTTGAATGCAGTGAGTTTAGTTCTAACAGACTGCAGGAGGAAAAGAGTATTTAACTATTCACCCCAGTTAAATAAACAAAGATCAATGGATCAAATCAAATCAAGAGATTTGATCCTTAATAAACAGGTGAAGTACGGTTTACGCCACCTGTTTCTTAAGGATCAAATCTCTTTTGGACTCTCAGCATATTATTACCTATATTTGCTATTGTTGTACATTTCATTTGCGATCTAAAGTAGCCAAAAGTAGAAAACACTCATTGTCAGTCTTGAAGGAAAGTATTGCCTTCTAAGACGGACTGAGCTCTGCTATTTAACAGGGTGAGAAAAAAAGCTATTCAGTTATTTTACTTGTAGAAAACAAACGGTTGATGTTGACATTAAGTTAAAAGTAGTGTAGCTTAAAATGGCTAACTGGCTGAGCTAAGAGACACTAACCTGTTAGCTACTGAGCACAGCTAGCTACAGCGCTACACAGCTGTAGCTAGCTGGTCTAACAGTTACTTTGTTCACCATAAACAGAATTTTTCAGTTTTGTTATCGATCAGGTAAAACTTCATCGGTCATTAGACGTGCTAACGCTACAGATGCTCCTGACTCGGCACTCTGACACTGCGTAATGTTATCATTGTCTGGGCAACCACAACGTTTTACGTCATGTGGCAATAGGGTTGCCAACCGATTCTTGAAAAACGGAATCGTTCCTATTTAGAAATAGAAGTACCTGTTCCGTATTTAGTGTGGAAAAGGAACGCGCTTTGTCCCGTATTACTGGGAGAGAGATCATTGAGCTGACAACATATATGTAAGGATCCAGAATCCCCTCATCCCATTGGTCGAGCCAAGTGTTGCTCACAGAGAAGATAGCTGGAGACAACAGAGCAGGACCTGAGTGAAGTTGGCCCCCCCACCTTCTTCAAATCAGACAAAATTTGTGTCAAACGTTATTTCTAGAGGTCATCAAAGGTCAACCAGCCCCCCACCCTCTTCAAATCAGACGAAATAGGTGTTAATCAACTCAGCTCCGTTTGTGCTGGGCTTTGGATTTTAAGATATTAATGAATATTTAAAGAAGTCAAAAGGTCAACCAGCCCCCCACCTTATTCAAATTAGACAAAATTGGTGGCAAACGCTTGTGCTACGGCTTGCTGGTTTGTGCAGCAAAAATTTTCGCTTGTGCTGCTAACATTTTAAAAGATATAAAGAGATGTTTCTAGAGGTCATCAAAGGTCAACCCCCTTCTTCAAATCAGACCTAAATGGGTGTCAATTCACTCTGCCACGCAGCTGCTTGATTAGGGGGTATACTGGAAGAAAAAAAAAACAGTTTTATTGCTTTATTTCAAAGATATTCACATTAAAAAGAATTCTGATCGTTTTTCTCAGAATTCTGACTGAATTCTGATTAATGCAATAAAAAAAGTCAGAGTTCTGACTCCTTCCCATGGCACTAAACTGAAATTTAAAAAAAAAAAAAATCATTTAACTTTTTTTTTTTCAGTGGCCCTAATCCTCTTCCTAGAGCTACGTTTGTGCTGGTTTGTGCAGCAAAAAATTTTCGCTTGTGCCGCTACCATCTTTTTACAATTTAAAATGATATAATCATAGGTTATCAACTTAAAAATTATATGAAATTCAGAGTTTCAGAATTAAAAAAATCAATTCACTGACCTTAGATGGCTTTTACAAACAATTATTAATATCATTTAAATGATAGCAGTACAAAAAATATATATATTTTAAAATATGCATTTTTACATTTTTTATATATTCATTTTAAATATTTTTATATTTTAAATTATTTCTAAAATTTTATATTTTTGTATGGCAAATATTTTTATTTGTACTGCTATCATTTCAATGATATTAATAATATTTTGTAGAGGTCGCATCGTAAAGCGTCAGTTAACAACTGTTTTTGCTGCACAAACGGAGCCGAGTTAATTTACACCCACTTTGCCTAATTTGAAGAAGTTGGGGCGGCTGGTTGACCTTTGATGACCTCTAGAAATATTTCTTTATATCTTTAAACCCGATAGCGGCACAAACGAAAATTTTTGCTGCACAAACGTTTGACACCAATTTTGTCTGATTTGAAGAACGTGGGGGGCAACTTCACTCAGGTCAGAGCAGGATGGGGGACGAACTGAAGCTGCTTTACTCAGCTTTACTCTGCAGCACTCAAAGACAACTCCTCACTGCTGCAAGAGCTCAGAGGAAATACAAGATTATAAAGGAGGCTATCGCCACATTATGTGGCGTTACGCTAATGTATTTTTTTCTGTTTTACAACTGTAGCCTACAGTCTATTGCATTTAAGGTTTGCAACAATTTTTACAAGTTTATACCAAAAATTTGCACAAGTTTATGTATTGTTTTTATATTCATTTTTACAGTTTAAAGTTAAGCAGGACAGGCTTATGTTTAAGATACTTGCTTTATTCTGCAAAGTTTGTTATTTTGTATTAAAGCGAATTGCTGATAATAATTTGTTTTCCATGTGTTCATGTTACTCACAAATATGCATCTAATTCAATGCAGATTTAAGTCAAATAGTAAAAAAAAAAATCAATCCACACACAAAGGCGGCTAAAAAATAAATCCTCACGCCAGGAGGGGTGAAGGCAATCGGGTCAGCTGGCCAGACATGAGGTGACCCTTTTTTCTTTCTCCTAGGGAACCCTTTATGGAAACGTTAAGCCAATCATGTAACGTAACGTCACTGGCATGCGCAGAGCAGATCTGGTAGCTCCACCAGCCTTCTCTAGCCGTTGGTAGAATATTGTCATATCAGCCAGTTCTCTTAGAGGTCCGTCCCATACATGAAGCTTCCTCCAGTTCCTTTATTTGCAGCTTCCACTGTCTGAGATCCACTGAGCGCTTCATCCCTTAGGGCTATCTCCTTGATGTATTCTTGGTGCTCGGATGTTAAGTCTTCAATGGTGGCTCTGATGCTCAGGACGCCTTTGCCTCCTTCTTTGTGCTTATTGTATGGTCTGCAGATACTGGATTTGGGGTGAAATCCACCATGCATAGTGAGTAGATTTGGGGTTTTTAACATCAATGGCCTGAATTTCCACCTTAGGCCAAAGTATTATCCCAGCAGGGTATCTGCAAGGCCTAGTTGTTGATTGCCTGGACCTTGTTCTTACCATTGAGCTGAATTCTCAGAACTTGCCTTATTTGTTATAGGCAGATGGACACAATGATGGAAATTGCCTCAACACAGAGAGGATCAGAGGCAGATGGGACAGTGCTGAAATAAAGCTCTGAATAATAAGCACATTTCGACACATTCTTCTTCTTTGACTATTTGAGCTGATGTAACAAGTACATTCCTGCACTGTGAGTTAAAAAAAAGTCAATCAATCAAACTCTGTTCCTGGGATCTTGTTTCCCTAACCCTAGAAAATGGAGCAAAAACAAAGTTGACACTGCAAAAATGATCAAAAAATGAGTAAAAAAGTAAATTTATCCTTCATTTGAGCCGGTAAATAAGACAACCTGCCAATGGAATGAGTATTTTTACCCATAAAATTAGATAAAATAGTGTGCACTTTAAATAAGAAACTGCAATAGTTGTTTCTTATTTTAAATGTAAATTTTCTTATTTCATTATCAAAGTGTCTCACTTATGTGCTCAGCTCAAGAAAAAAGAAATGCTATTATTTACTATATTCCATTTACTAAATTTATTTACTTAGATTTCATTTTTTTGCAGTTTAAATGGAGAGATTAAATATATAAGGCCAAAAAGGTGCCATAATTTAATCAACCAGTCTTCATATGCACCCAGGGTGCTACTGGTGTCATATTATGTGACTGGTCCCCTTTGAATCCTTTTTTACGAGGTCAGAGATTAATACCACAGCAAATGGATTAAAAACACTGGAAAAAGCTTCTAAAAATAAGTAATACGTTTTTTAAAGTGTATTTATCCTTAATTTGAGTAGTTAAATAAGACAGTTTGCCAATGGAATGAGTATTTTTACTCTTAAAATAATATAATTAGATAACATGCACTTGAAATAAGACAATGCAATTGTGTTTTCTTATTTTAAATGTAAATAGTTTTGTTCTATTGTCAAAATGTCTCTTTTATCTCATCAATCCAAGAAAAAATGCATTAATCTTAAGAAAAAATGACATCTAGATCTTGATTTTTCCAGTGCAAACGGTATAATGCTAATAAAATTATAAACTAAAGACTGTATTTTATCAACGGAGGAAAGATTTTTCTTCTCAGATTTACAGCATTAGGTTGGAGTCACCAGGGTTGGTCTGCATAACGCATTAATAACCACCTCAGCCTGCAACAGATGTTAGAAACTACCTTTTTAATGCACACAATGCAGACTTTTTCCTTCCCCTTTAGAAATATTTGCTCTCTTAGGGCTTCCAGTCTAGATATGTTGAAAAAAGGGAGAACAATTCATAACTTTCTAATCATCACAACCTGCTCCCTGCTTATCGTTTGGGAAATGCAGGATGAATGAGGGAGGGATGGCAGGAGTAGCGTTGGGTTACGTGAGTCATCCATTCTAATCCCTTCAGCAGAGGTTGTTTCTTTTTCTTTCTTTATTGTCACAGAGGTTCCTGCAGAATTCGGCATCGGTGTCCAAGAAAAACAGTCCTCTGTGGAACTCTGCAGCGCGGGGACTTGGTTTTGGTTGGCATGGACGGTAGTTAAAACGAAAAAATGAACTCCAGACTCCTTGTCAGCAACCTCCTGACTGATAGCCAAGAAGCAGCACGGCAAGCCTTCTCTGCCACTAATCCTGTTAGACTCAATGAACATGCTAGTATCTTATCGCTTTGCTACGAAGCCGACACTTCCACAGTTCTTATGATGTAACAACATGGTAGGAGAAACTGATTGTAAAACTAATCCACAGTCCTATCACACAGTCCAAGAGGTTGCCAGGGTCCTCTTCTACACGGTGGGGTGCTGGGGGAGCAGCACATCCATGAAGGACATGTCCAAACTGGTGAGGAGAGCTGGCTCTGTGGACCCTCTGCTGACGGTGTTATAGACAAGGACACTTACACTAGCAGCCAATCAAAATGGCCCTTCCCACTCAAACGCCAGCCCAATGGCAGCCCACTTCCAGCCGCCGGAGTCAGTGACCCCATCTTGTATATTTTTTACTCTGACCCCACCCCTTTACTGAATTACAGGGTCTGACCAGGAGATGGCGCTTCTCTATAGATCTTAATGTCCACAAACCATGACAGAAAGAATATTTTAGTACCGGCCAAGGACCAGCCAGGGACTAGCCAAGGACTAGCCAAGGACCAGCCAAGAACCAGCCAAGGATTAGCCAAGGACCAGCCAAGAACCAGCCAAGGACCAGCCAGGGACTAGCCAAAGACCAGCCAAGGACTAGCCAAGGACAAGCCAAGGACCAGCCAAAAGACCAAACCAGGGACTAGACAAGAACCAGCCAACAAACCAACCAAGAACTAGCCAAGGACCAGCCAGGGACTAGCCAAGGACCAGCCAAGGACTGAGCATGTAAGAACCGACCAAGAACCAGCCAAGGACCAGCCAAGGACTAGTAAGGGATCACCCAAGGACCAGTCAAGGACTAGAAAAAAAACAGCCAAGAACCAACCAAGGACTAGCCAAGGACCAGCCAAAGAGCAGCCAAGAAACACCAGCCAGGGACAAGCCAAGGACCAGTCAAGAGACTACACAAGAACCTGCCAAGGAACTAGCCAATGACTGAAGCAAGTGGATCAGCCAAGGACCAGCCAACGGCCCATCAAGGAAAGTGGGGATATTTTTGAAAGGCTATTACTGTAACAAAATGCTGGACATTATGAACAATGTCAGCCGCCTTTTGCACACCGTCTTCTCCAATCAGAGGTGCCTGATCAGTGGGAGATTGCTCACTCTCCAAATGCAGGACCTCCAGACTGCTGAACTTCTTTGTTGCTTAAGCCATCAAGCTGTACAACTCCTCTATGGGGAAGGCTGAGGAGGTGATAGGATGACAAACAAGGGTCAGCACCCCCCTCCATGGACATTCTTATGCAAAACATTACCTATTGTCCCTCATGTGCAATATTCTTCTCTCTCACCGTGCAATAACACATGCTATCTACTGTCTACTGTGTAATATAAGGTCAGTACAGTATATAAACTCTTTTTATATTTACTGTTGTATTTTTGTCTTTAATGGAATCTTGCTTTAAAGGGATAGTTCGGTATTTTTGACATGAATCTGTATGGCATCCCGATCACCAGCGGCATGCAATCACACTGACTTACCCCTGGCAGCGTCCTGTGAGCAGAGTT
>JAGKQL010005668.1:0-10895 GCA_018398635.1 Cyprinodon brontotheroides
ATATATATATTGTACTAGGTCAGGAGACGTTTCTTAAACTGGGTAATTCAAGCTTTTTATCAAAAGAAAATTAGCTAAATTAGCTGAACAACAAATCTAGATAAATAACCCATTAAAGTCTCAGGGAAGGCCCATTGTTCTTCTTTCACAAAACTGTGAGAAACCATGTTACATACACACTCCTGAAACACAAAGATGATAAAATTCAGATCTTTTGCTTTGTGTTTTTTGCTAAATATTGAAGGTTGTCCAGACCACTATATCAAATATGCTTGTATTATGTTAGAAAAAATGAGACCATTTTGTTATCTGATACTTTCGGGTCTTAGAAATTAATTTTCACCTTCTTTGACTAATTCAGTTATTTTAATTTATTTTGGTAACATTGGAATATTTAAGACGTGTTGCCTGAAATTATCTCCTCAAATATTTAATCTGAGTTAAGTTTTTTGTAAGCTTTGGATGACTTTGATGAGGTGTATCAGTGAAGATTTATTTATCTTAAATTCAGCTCAGTTATTTATCTTTTTTTTTTTTTTGCTTTTCATTGACAAGCTTTAACTACATGGAATTTAATAAGAGGAAAGAAAATAAGTCCAAGATTTACCTCTGTAAGTGCAGTCCCTAAACAACCTAGCCTCAGGGGTAACTCCCCTCTTTAATATTATAATCTCACCCCCAGATATTTTTTTAAATGCCATCAAAGCGTTTAGCTCCAAGAGGTATGGATTAGGATGTTGCAGCTTGCTTAGCTTAGCAATACTGAAGAATGGACAGGGAGTAGCTGTTAGTTGGTAGTGGGGGTTATGGTACCTGTAACTCCCATACCTGTAACAAAGGGATGTACAGGAGTGCACTGTTTTAACAATAGGGAAAATTTTAATTGCCACAATATAATCACTTTACTTTGGAAGCAATAAGACAGTTTTGAGACAGTAAGTGCAGATTTCTCAATAAAGATGTTACATAAATTTTAAGGTATAAATTTGACTGAATTGACGATTTAAAATATAAATACTCTTTCAAATATATATGAGAATGGGACTAGCACATAGGACAGCCTTACATAAACATATCACAAAAATGATTGAAAATTAGGAGGACCACTGACTTAAATGATCCAGCCAAAAATAAAAGATTGTCCTCTATACCTTTAACATTTAGCATTTACTTACAAATGATAAACATCCCACCCCCACACTACTCAACAGACAAAGACACAGAATTAAGGAATTCAACTTAACATGTTGCATATCAGTATCACTTTGCTACAGTAACCACAGACTGGTAAGAAACGTTCATCATCTGTAGTATACTGCACGCACGGAACTGCATGTGTTTTCTCAAAAAAGGTTTACACATCCCCTTCTCATGCACAGTTTCATTGTGTGGGCTTCCATCAAGCCTGTTATTACGAGAAACACCAAAGCACCTGTAACAGTCAACCACCTCCACTCCCTGTCAAGTTAATAATGTTGATGGCCTTGAGAAGAGATCGAAACATGGCTCCAAAACATGAAAAAGATCAACTATCTGTGAAATTGGCTGTTATGGTTTGTGCTTGTTGTTTTTCAGTACTAACATGGTACTACATGACAGACATTAAAATGATCACTCAAAAACATGTTACAGTTTTTTCACAGCATCACTGTGAAAAATAAAAAAGATACTGAAGTGACACGTTACACATTAGGACTGCAGTTTTGAAAGTTAATAAAGCAAAAGAAAACAATTTATAAAGTGGAGGCAACATTTTAAGAGTGCTGTTTGCTTAACAGCAGGAACTCAGTTGTCCAAAACAGTAAATCTAAGCTCAACACATACTGTAAGTGCAGAGTAGAGCACACAGAGAGAGAGCACCTTTATGGGATGAACATCATTATATTACTGTCCTTGCATAAATAAAAGTTAGTTATTGTGGTTTGAAATGAAGAATAAAATAACCAATAGCTGTATATTGATTTTTCTATTGCCGCTCTGAAGACACACCCCTCCGGCGGTGGTTTTAAAAACCCTAGCTTCCCATATAACCGTCCTATTTTGCCGGTGGCCCAGTGCCACTCAAAGGCTAAGCAATGCGCTTCTAGCTGAAGGCTACTCTACGTAACAACCAAATCCCTCAGAAGAAGTCTGTGCTCGCCGGACCGAGTCAGACTGCCCTTTTCCTGCGATTCAGAAAGAGCTGAACACAGTGTTTTCATTCTTGCTGCGATTCAAACCAAGTGAACGTAGTGTGTCCTGAATCCTGCTGCAGCAGAGACATGGCAGAGCTAATCCAGCTCTACTAACCGCCGAACAACGGGGCCCCGATCACTGTTCGCCGAAATAGCCATTAGAAGCTGCCGGACCATGACTGCCTGTGAGACGAAGGGACGGAGAACTGTTACAGAAGTACTGCTGGAGGCTATGTGCTAACCACTGTAGCTAAATGGGAGACATCCCGCATACCGTCAGTTATAAATTAACCCCCTTGCAAATCGCCTCTTATTGTTGCATTGGATTGATCCAAAATTTCTTTGGACAAATTGTAATTTCTATGTATTTTTAAGCTATTTTTTTTTAATTAATCTGCTTTTATCATTAACATGTTTATTGTTTACTTTGATTCACCCATGTTTGCTTATTGATGGCCCCATATTTGTAAATCCCTGTTATTGGATGGAATTGAGCAACACAATTGTACATTAATATCAAATAATAACTGGGCTGTAAATAACTGGATATTTATTGGAGATAAATGATGGAACAGCTGTTCTCCTCATCACCTCACAACATGGAGGTCCTATACTAAAATCTATATTGAAGTCTTTCTTTGATTTTCATGTTCTACATGTATAGACATAAGGTAAATGCATAGTTTAGGTTAACTGACCTTGCAAAATAAAAAATTAAGAGAAACCAAGTGAATGAAAGCAGAATATTTAGAGTAGTAAAAGCAAACAGCAAAAAGATTTAGATTGGAAGTTCAGGTGATAGGAAAACCGCTTTGTCAGATTAAGCTGCCAATCAACCTTGGATAATTATAAGATACATCACTTGTAGCTAAATCAGCCTTTACTGAAACTTAATCATTTTATGGTTTATTAATTGTTTCTTGCATAGATCTTTATGTGTGAGAACACTGTCGTTATTTCCACTTAAATAACACAGCACTTGGCTTAGATTGTTTAAATCTGCATAATCAATTGTACAGAAACTATACATAAGATCATTCTTTCTAAAACAAAGGCTTTTCTGTTTTCATACTATAAGATATGAATTTTGATGTAGACATTGATATTGGCGCGTGAACATGAAATAATCAATGAGGGATTTGGTAAAATTCTATGATCACTTCGGAGGCAAGACAACTTTTTTTCATTTCAGGCAAAGTCTTTGTGCAAATGAAGGTGGTATTTCACCTTTATCGAGTCCTCTGCCATCAATATAACAGTAACATGGACTCAGCAAAAAAAAAAGAAAAAAAGAGGCCTTCAGGTGGAAAACCTAACTGCTCTTTTGGGAATAAAATATGCCATTTGAAGGCAGAAAGTATTTATCAAGCCTTAAATTGATAATGTCAACAGCTGGCCTTAGAATAGCTTTCAGCAAAATTCAGCTTTTGTAGCTGAACTGTGCTTATTTCATAGGGAGAAAAAAAATCATTACTTGAGCAAGAGACAAATTATCTTTAGATTTGAAATGGACCATTTCTTTGAATAACAGTTTTCCTAATGAGTTATCCCCCACCACCCCACCTCCTGCCTCCCTGCTCTTACACTCGCTTGTCTTGCTATTAGTGCCCAGGGAGTTCACTGCAAGCTGCCCGAATGCCAAGCTGCCTGAGTGATTAACTAAGGCTTGGGGCTGACAGGGAAAGGTACAACTGATAGAAGCAAAGGAGGTGGGGTGTTGGTGGTGGGATGGAGGTGGTATAATGTGGGACTCTGTTTTGCTAGGCAGCAAGGACAGAAGATAATAGTGGAAGAGTAAGAGAGGTAGTAGGGAGGAGGGGAATCTTGGGAGCATAGTACTGATAAATAATGGGCAGAGTAAATGCATGTGGAGAAGACAAGAATGACTAGTGCAGGGAATCTGAGGAGAATTAAAGATGGAAAAATAACAATACAAGCATAAGTAATGAAACCATAGGCTATTTTTTTCCTTTTTGGGAAGGGGTGTGGATTTTAATAGAAATAAAGGGAATGATGCAAGAGCAAGATAAAGGATAATAGAGCATCATCCATGTGAGAAATGTGATAAGTAAGGGAGGCTTGGAGAAAAAAAAAAACAGTGCAGAGGACTGCAAGTGGGAGTCCCACAGGGCATAGTGGTTAAGTCTATGTAGTGATAGAGGCTCAAGCAAAACTAATGATGTGGTCCAATTGAGAATGGGCCATTTGAGACCAGTTTGTATCTAATGGATGGTGCAGTTGGCTGTGCAGGTGTTTCAGACAGCCTTTGGAAAAGTTCTCCCTAAAGCCCTGGAACGTACAAAATATCTGGGTGTATAAGGTCTCCCTCTATCATGCAATGATAGGCAGTGCTTTGTTTTCTACTTACCAGCCATAAATGCTGTGAATCAAAGTGACAGTTATGTGCCGAGGTCCATGAGGAGCTGGTGGGAGGGCACGGTTCTACAGATTACTCTTCTGCAGTTGTATTGAGCTCAGCATGTAAACTGGCTCATTAGCACATTGTAGCCATTTATGACAACAGACAAGAAAAAGATCAGCTTTTTCCTCTTGCTGCTGGCCCCGATACGCTGGTTGTGTTTCAATGTGGCTCCCTCTGGGATACCAGTTGACTTTTTAAAATTAAAAGTTTGCTGTTAAAAAACTTTAAGATAGAATTTCTGACAGATTGATTCTAATTTTGCTATGTGTCAGGATTTTAGGGGAAGGTAAAAGATGATAATTTATTTTTAACTTAGATTGCAACAGTATTTACCGTATCTCTGGTATGTATGAGCAGTCACGATTTTAGTTTGCTGTATGGCTGAGTTTTCCACTTAAATCTCTTTACACAAATAAGCCAACGGAAAAGCCCTTGGTCAAGAAAAGGATTAAAATGACTGCCAGCACATTTTCTAAATCATTATGCATTAGCTGAGAATAGAAGGCATATCACAAAAATGTTTTTTTTTTTTTTTCTGTCTAAAAAGCCTAGAGAAATCCAACAATTTTGGTGGCAATAACTATTGAAAAATTCCGAGGGAACAGATAAGATTCGGGATTAGAGTAGCATTGCACATTAATTTTCTTTCCCATATAAAATCATGGTGTCTTTTTCCCTCTTAGAAAATGCTTGTCTTTGTGTTTTGTTACCTTATTAGTCTTCCCATTCTGCCTCTGCTGTTGATATTTTCCATATATGACAATGTGACAGGCAGTGGGAAATCACTGGGTACCTTCAGGTGAAAATGTGTCACAGAGGACTGATGAGGAACTAGACTGAAATAATAAATCTGCTAATAAAAAGTATACTGCCATTTCTTTATATTACTTCAGCAACTGGTCAGGTATTGCAATCTATAATATTATTGTGTGGGTGAATATTCAGCAAAAGGGGGGAAACTGCAGTATATATTAATGTGTTAGTCAATCCAAAAAGAAAAGTCACATTTTTGACTATTAAGGTGGACTTTACAAAGCTTGTTTGCTCAGAAGCCAGGAGCCTAACTGGTGCGTCTGCTTAGGCTCACTTACCACTCACACATACATCCTTACATTTTCTATTTTGGTTTTGGAAAAAATTACCATTCTCCTTTTTTTCCCCTTACCTAAAAGAAAGAGAAATGTCATGGAGATGTAAAACTGCAGAGGAAGCGAGTGTGAAAACTGTACAAAGGATGATTCACAGACTTCAATCAAAATATGCTATTTTTAACTTTTATCTTTTGATTCCCTGCAGTGACATTAAACTGGGTTATAAAACATTATTTGCCGTGTACATCAAGAAGAAAATGCATTGATTAAAGAGCAAACCTTAGTGAAAAAGTTCTGGAAAGCTAAGTTCTTGTATAGGGGTTTTCATTAGGGCTATTTATTGCATTTTCCCCAACAACTAAACAGAGCTACCGCTGAAAAATGCACAATCCATAGGCATTATCATGACTATGGCTGCACTGAAAAAAGACCGACATAAATGCCTTTGCACAGTACAGCCAATTATTTTCCTTTCCAAGAGAGTCCTGCTGTGCTGACTCAAATACTGACATACTCAGCGACAGTGTTTGAAGATATTTTTTGTTACATCACCTTCCCTCTCTAAGAGAAAAAAATACATTTCTTCATCAAGGATGAGTCTTGCAAATCGAAATATTTTAATTATGCTATACACATTTTTTATTACAAATACCTTGAAGAACACACTTTAAATTTCCAATCTCTCCCCTCACCTCTGTTGTCATGTAAGTCACATGGTAAATAGAAGAAAGAACCTCCAGAGTTCTGAGATAAGATCTGAAAAAAGAAGGTCACATGAGTTCATATAACATTAATTAAGCTTTACTTTGGAATTATTTATAAAATAAAGCACTGCATCAAAAATATTGATGTACATACAGTTTACGGGTAACGGCAAGCAGGTGTTTGTCACCACAGTGCTTTTCTCCTGCTCACTTACATTTCAAAGACCTGCTAAATCTGCTTAATTAGGAAGGAAAAAGATGCCAGATTTTTTAAAAGCTGTGATAACATGCTGGTTCTTCCTGTGTTTTAACTCTTTTTATAGTTGATGAGGACTAATAAAAAATCTGAAACATTGAAGCTCCAAACTCATCTATCCTTTAAACTTATACTGCAACTTAATAACAAGTTAATGGGAAACCTTATTCACTGAAAGTACATCTTACCTTCAGAATGCATGTCTTTTGAAAGAAATTCTACATTTTGATTCATATGTTACTGGTACAGTAGCAAAAAAAAATTCTGAGGTTTTAGTAAATATAATTGTTTTCTAAAACCTAAAAGTAACATAATTGATGGCATAATTACCCCTGAAAGAAAACATAAGCAAAAATATTATTTCTACTGAAGGTAGAAAAGCTATAATTAGAAAAAACTTGCATGCTGCTGGTTTTGAGGTTCATCTACTACAACGCATTATGATTCTCTAGCTACAGTAGCTGCTTTTGTCTGACTAAATGCTGAATGATGAGAGGTACCATGTATTGGTGTTGGGGGATTTCAACCCTACTTTAAAAACAAAAATAAAAAACACATGTTATTTAGGATGAGTCCCTGACAGGGGAATACTGTAATAAGTATTAACACCCTTAAAAAACTGTCTTTATAGCATTATGTATGTATATTATTGAGGTATAGTCAATCATCACAAAGTGGTACATAACTTTGATCTGGAAGAGAAAGTCAAAATTCGATTATGTGGTTTTTTATATATATATAGTGTTGTACAAATGTTTTGCACTTCATTCAGATTGCGATCAGGTCAGATTTTTGGGGATCAAAAACAGCAGCCTAAAAGTATCTCCACAGCGAATCTTTAAAATCTGTTTGTTTAATGTTTCAAACTTCTCTGGCAAAGAATGCTTTTGGAAAGAATTGTATTTATTCTGAGATATAATCATAAACTCTATTTACTAATTAACTGACTCCGAAAGGCACCTTTTTTTCTATTACACAGTAAAATTAAAGTCCTCTTTCTACTGTTTTTTATTATTTATTTTACTGGTGTTTTATCCTTTATTCCCCATTAGTGCATCGTCAGTGGCATACTATCCTTTTTTTTTATTTACATTGTACAGGAATGTGGCCAAGGAAGGTGATGAATTCATTCATCAACTGCATCAGGGCGCTGGACACTTAATGGACAGCTCAACAGACTGCATTTTCCGAGCCACTCAACATCCCTGGGGTTGTACATGAAACTGTCGGTTGCTAACAGTTACTTCACATGACCATACAGTCTATGATTCAGTCAGGGCTGCCCTCCTGCAGGCCGCACAGCCACAGACGGTTCTATGATCTGGCTTATATATGCGAGTCTGGCCCTTTATCGCTCATAATGTAATAGTGATCCAAAAGATCATCTCACAATTTGCTCTCCGTTTTTTCATTTTTTTTATTTAGCTTCATATAACAATTTTACAAGAAACAAGCATATGCCAGGGGTGTATGAGGACATTATGCAAGTAGCAAAAATAGTAATACAGGACAGTAACAGTCAAAAAGTAACACTATGTCAAAAAGGAGGAAAGAAAACAACTCAATTTGTAATAAAATACTAAATTTGTTAAGTACATATTTTGTTTTAACTGCTTTTTGGTTTTCAAGTTCCTTTATTATGATTATGCTTTGTTAAAGTTATTTTTGCACTCTGAATTAAATCAGTTCTTCAATCGAAGGGCACGTCATTGTTTCCCAAACAGCTGATTGTCTGCTGAAAGGAACCTTTTCTAGGATTTGGGTCAATTGTGAAAACTAGCCGAGTACTAGTTTAGAGTAGGTTAAAATGGTGACAACCCTTGCTAAGAATTAATCCATCATTATCTTACCAGAAAGTCAGGGTGAAACCTGAAGTTGTCTTGCTAACTCAATATTCCTGCTTCGGGGTACAGGAATCTGCAAAGTCCAAATATTCTGGCTTGATTAAGCTTCAAAAAGGTTTCAGAAAAACTGTGACAAAAAAGATGTGACGGTGATTTATTCTGAGCAGCTGGGCCGCTACAACCTCATATGAATCAGAAATCAATGTTTGACAGTGATTCAGTGTTTTTCTCAGTGTTTGTTTTCTTAATTTGTTTTAATCAGCCTTTATTTAAACCACTAAAATGTGTTATTTAATCAGTTACTTAATTATTTGAACATTATTATGGTTGCCTAAACAACATAATTTTCTATGAGGAGACTGGATGTCATGCAACAATATTTTTGTATTCTTCTGCTAAATTTCTCCTTTTTTCCTAATATGGGCTCTAACAAATGTGCTTCCTCAAATTCAAAAAATTATTTTAACTATAGTACATGATCTTAAATGATCCTCGTAAACCTGATGCAGTCCACCTGCGCAAAAGTAAGCTTGCATTCCCGAGAAATGTGAATCTGCATAATCATTGCACCAGTAATGCCAAATAAGGCTATAACTTCCCACGCTTGTTCATTCACATAGATAGGATTGAAGACAGAGAAAACAGACTTTACTAGTATTGAGATTGATGTGCTGACGGAGAGCTGAGCAGCAGAATTAAAGGACCAGCAAAACACAAGCAATGGGAAATAAATCATATGATTACATTACATGGTTTGCACTGTTACGGAAGTAAAAGAATAAATAAAAGAAAAATTATATGATCTGAAAACAGCGAATGAAAACTGCTGAATGAGGCAAAAGATGCATCTTTTGCTGTCAGTACTTAATATGAGTTCACCAGCAACCTATGCAAAACGTCATTTTTCTCAATCTCATTTTCCTCACAAATACTATACATACCTCTCTACAGCTTTCCTACAATATAATCGATAATAAAAAATGTTAATACTGAAACTTAAAGTCAAGGAACTGCAATGGAGTCCAATAAATGCAAGTCTATTGGAGGGGTTTGAGCAGCAAGTTACTGAACTTTCAGCCCATTTTCTGTTCAGATGTTACAGTGGGGAAATGCCAAAAGTATTTTGACCCCTTACGGATTCCACGCAGGTTTGCCCACTTACAAAAAATGCAACAATCTACATGGGTACAATCATATGTGCATTCTAACAGTGAGAGACAGAATCCCAAAGAAAAATTCCCCACAGAAATTCACGCATATGAATTTATAAAATTGATAACCATCTGAAGAGGAAAAATAAAATCGAACTTTGATATTTACGCTATCACTAAAAGATCTACACTCTTTTGACCACTTCTTTGGTACACATACTGGCCTTGTAAGATTTTAGGTTGTTGCCTGCCTTCAGAACTGCCTCAATTCTTCATGGCATGGATTCAACAAGATTAACGGAAGCATTCCTCAGGAGTTTGGTCCATATTGACATGATGGCGTCACACAGTTGCCGATTTGTCGGCTGCACATCCATGATGTTCAACCACATCCCAAAGATGCTCTATTGGATTGAGATCTGGTGACTATGGAGGCCATTTGAGTAGAGTGAACTCATTGTCATGTTCAAGAAACCAGTCAGAGATGATTCCAGCTTTATGACATGGCGCATTATCCTGCTAAGAGTAGCCATCAGAAGTTGGGTACATTGTGGTCATAAAGGGATGGACATGGCCCGCAACAATATTCAGGTAGGCTGTGGCGTTGCAACGATGCTCAATTGGTACCAAGGGGCCCAAAGAGGGCCAAGTAAATATTCCCCACACCATGACACCACCACCACCAGCCTGAACCGTCGATACAAGGCAGGATGGATCCATGCTTTCATGTTGTAGACGCCAAATTCTGACCCTACCATCCGAATGTTGCAGCAGAAATCGAGACTCATCAGACCATGCAACGTTTTTCTAATCTTCTATAGTCCAATCTCGATGAGCTTTTGCAAATTGTAGCCTCAGTTTCTTGTTCTTAGCTGAAAGGAGTGGCACCCGGTGTGGTCTTCTGCTGCTGTAGCCCATCTGCCTCAAAGTGCGACGTACTGTGCGTTCAGAGATGCTCTTCTGCCCACCTTGGTTGTAACGGGTGGTTATTTGAGTCACTGTTGCCCTTCTATCAGCTCGAACCAGTCTGGCCATTCTCCTCTGACCTCTGGCATTAACAAGGCATTTCCGCCCACAGAACTGCCGCTCATTGGATGTTTTTTCTTTTACGGACCATTCTCTGTAAACCCTAGAGATGGTTGTGTGTGAAAATCCCAGTAGATCAGCAGTTTCTGAAATACTCAGACCAGCCCTTCTGGCACCAACAATCATGCCACGTTCAAAGTCACTCAAATCACCTTTCTTCCCCATAC
>JAGKQL010005669.1:0-10419 GCA_018398635.1 Cyprinodon brontotheroides
GCATTTTTTCTAACATCCATTCTATATCTGTACCTTGACAAAAAAAAGTGGTATCATCCGCAAATAGGACACATTTGAAAAAACTCTGACACATTTACCAAGTCATTAACATATAGGATGAACAACTTTGGTCCAAGTACTGAACCCTGTGGAACTCCACATGTAATTTCACAAAATTCGGATCTAGTATCATGTACTTGTACAAACTGTTTTCTTTTTTCCAAATAACTCGAGATCCACTGTAATGCCGTCCCTCTAATCCCGTATTTAATGAGTTTTTTGAGTAAAATGCTATGGTCAATCGTGTCGAATGCTTTCTTTAGATCAACGTAAATACTGGCGCAATATTGTTTTTGATCAATTGCATTTGTTATTTGTTCTATCAGTTCCATAAGAGCCATTGATGTCGAGTTTTTGGCTCTAAATCCGTATTGACTGCTACTTAAAATATTATTTTTATCAATAAATGTATCTAATCTGATTACAAATAACTTCTCCAAAATTTTTGAGAACTGTGGTAACAACGATATCGGTCTGTAATTACTAAACATACATTTCTCACCGTTTTTGTAAATGGGAATTACCTTTGCAATTTTCATGGTGTCTGGAAATTTTCCTGATGAAAATGACAAATTACAGATATAGGTAAATGGTTTAATTACATAAGACATGATTTCCTTCACAAAGGTCATGTCCATGTCTACCCAATCTTTTGATTTCTTATCCACAATTTTATTGACAATACTCTTTATTTCTTCCTCATCCGTTTTTCCAAGAAAGATGCTGTTTGAACAACTCCCAATTTTTTGAGTCACGTCGCTATCATCTTTTGGTATCTGAGCAGCAAGTCTTGGACCAACATTTACGTAATAATGATTGAATTCGTTTGCTATTTCATTCCGGTCATAAATTTCTGTATTTTCTTTTAAAAAGTGTTTTGAAATACCAGATTTTATTTTATGCTTTGTACAAACACGGTTTATAACTGCCCATGTTGCTTTTGTGTCACCATTACTTTTGGTTAATATGTCACTATAATATTCTTTTTTATGTTTTCTTATAATCCATGTCAATTTGTTTTTGTATTTCTTATATCTATCCTCTGCTTCTTTTGTTTTTAACATCAAAAAGGATGAATACAAATTGTTCTTTTTTTTACAGGCATTTCTCAACCCTTTTGTCATCCAAGGCTTGTCAACAGCATCTTTCTTAGCAAAATTTGTTTTCATACAATGTTTTTTATACAAAACTCCCAAAATATTCATAAACTCATCATATGCTCTGTTTACATCATCCACATATACACTATTCCAATTTTGTTTACACAAATCATCTTTCAATTTATCCAAATTTTTTTTTGATGTATTAAACACTTTCTTTGTTGTCGCAGGTACAGTAATACTGTTCTGATGATTTTTGTAAATAGCAAAAACTGGTAAATGATCGGGAAGCAAATGCTCCCCTGCTATGGGGTGCTCTCAGATGCCCCTTCATCTTTATGTTAGTAAATATATTGTCAATTATTGTGGCAGAGTGTGTTGTGATTCTTGTTGGTTTTGATATCAATGGGAAGAAACCCAAGCTACACATTGTATCAACAAACATACTATTTGAATCAGTTTGAGTTCCCAAGTCTATATTAAAATCTCCACACAAGAATAATGTTTTATTTTTACTCATTTCAATGAGCTCTGTTAATTTATTAGTAAATAGTTCTAAGTTAGATCCTGGTGCTCGATACACACAGCTCACCACTATATTTCTTGATTTCTCATTTAACACTTCTATAGTAATCATCTCCATAACACCATCAACAGTTATTGACATAGTGTCCTTTATTTTACACCTTATTTCAGTGTTAGCAAACAAAGCAACACCCCCACCTCTTTTACTACTTCTATTCACCCAATGTAATTCATATCCATTAATTTGAAAATTATTTTTATTTTCGTCATTCAACCAAGTCTCTGAAACTGCTATTATACTGAATTGTCCATTCAACCGTTTTAAATAATCTGTTATTTTTGAGAAATTTGAGTTCATACTTCTACTATTTAGGTGAATTACAGAGAAGCCTGCATTTATCATTTTACTGTTGTTAAATTGCTCATCATTATAATATTCACACTCAATAACTGGAAAAGGATCTGCAGCTATCAAATTAACATCATACAGTTTAGATTCTGAAAGTTCATAGTCATACATTTGTACTGTTTGTTGTGTTTAAATATATCTAAAAAAAAATCAAATTTGAAAAGAACTTAATAAACCCATAATATTGATATAAGTCATCTCACAGTTGTTGTCCGTCCTCTATTTATCTACTATTTACTTGTTGTCCAGTTGCTCTAAGCATCTAATCCATAGACCTCTGGCATTTTCAGGAGCATCCTTTGTTTTAATGTAAACTTTACAATTCATCGTCCATGTAGCCTGAATTTTATTTTGTTTCTTTAATGTTCTGGCTTTTTTTTCAATTTCTGCATTCTTTTTTGTGAGATGTTCGTTTATATAGACACTTGTACCTTTCAAATTTTTTCCTTGTTTAAGCAGATCAATCTTATGTTTTCTATTAGTGAACCGAATAACTATTGGTAATGGTACTTTCTTTCCTCTTTGGCTTTTAACTTGTAGAGTATGACAAGCTTCAATGTTCTCCTTTTCAATATCAATGTCTTTACTTTGCAGGAATGTAATGACCTGTTCCTCGGTTGTAGCTTCATGTTCAGAGTTTATGTCAGACCTACTCCCTCTCACAGCTTGGGAATAGCTTGATCTTATATCCAGTCCTGTTATCAAGACATCGTTTATTCGAGAGTATTGTTCTAGGTCTGCTACTCTGTTTTCCAAAATGTCAATTTTCTTTGCTTGTTCTGCACTTTGCATTTTTAGCTGCTTGATCTCAGTTAGCAAGTCTGTTATAGTTGACTGTTGCTTTGTCAGTGTCGCCAACTCACCAGACATCATATTCATGGCGTCCTTTAGTTCTTCCATATCTTTCTGTATTACCTTCAATGCCATCTTATGGTTGGTCTGGCCTGGTGTCGGAGGCTCCTGGCTTGGCTCTGGTGGTGGGAGGCTCCTGGCTTGCCTGGTGGTGGAGGCTAATGCCTGGCCTGGTGGTGGTGGTTGGCCTGGCCTGCGTCGAGGCTCTGGCTTGCCTGGTGGTGGAGGCAATGCCTAGCCTGGTGGTGGTGGCTGGCCTGCCTGGTGTCGGGAGGCTCCTGGCTTTGCCTGTGTGGAGGCTGGATCCTGGCTCTGGTGGTGGTGGCTTGCGGCCTGGCGCGGGAGGCTGGGCTTAGCCTGCTGGTGGTGGCTGTCTGGCCTGGTGTCGGAGGCTCCTGGCTGCCTGGTGGTGAGGCTGGCCCTTGCCTGGTGGTGGAGGCTGGGTCCTGCCTGGTGGTGGAGGCTGGGTCCTTGCTCGGTGGTGGGAGGCTGTCCTTGCTCAGGTGGTGGCTGGCCTGGCGCGGGAGGCTGCCCAGCCAAATCCAGCCTTCATCCACAACGGCCGGCGCCGGGGTCTGTAAACAATCTTTTTTATTGCCTTCAGAGTGGGAAGATTTTGAAACGCCTTTTTCGCGTTTCCATCTTTAAGCTCTAACCGCATTTTTTTTTACACGCATGCGTCATAGCGTCGCCTCTAAACACGCATGCGTGACACAGTATCACAACAACAATGGCGCCGTACTGTGTTGAATGGTTGCTGCTCATGCTACTCACCCTGCTGTCGGGCTTACAACAGAATCTTCTTCTTCTGAAATATCTCCAGGAAGAACAGAGCAATATTGACGACATAGTTCAGCACCTGAATTTGACTGAACCACGAAAATGGACCCGCAGGGCAACCATGTATAAACATTAGTGCGCATGCCAAACATTTCGTCGCCTATTTTTGCTTTGGCACCACAGCGCCACTTACAGGCCTGGCATACATTTTGCAGCGTTTTCATGCATTCGTGTGGACGCTCACATTTATTTTACGTCTCCGTCTTTAGGTCTGTTCAAAGCACGACGACAAGACGTAGGTTTTCTTTAACGGGTTTATTCCTCCAGGCAATCTTGTAAAGCCTCCCAAAAACCGTGAAAACTAAATAAACACAATACACAATATCAGAATGAAGTTAGCTAAAACGGAACCAAACCTTACAGAAATGAATAAAATAAATTACAAACAAACAAACCTCGTTGGCTGCGTGCGTGAACAGAGAGAAATTAAGTCCTTGGTGACTTGAGTCCTTGTGGTCATCAGTCCTGAGTTGAGTGTAAATGTTCGTATTTAAAACTTTAATGACAGCTGATCTTCTGTTGCCGATTCCTTGGTGGGCTAATGTCTCTCTGAAGTTTAACTGGCAACTGTTAGTCGTTACTAGGGTGTTGTGGCAACAGTTAACTGGCAACGTTAGTCGTTACTAGGGTGATCGTGAACACGGTAAGTATATAAGCAATAACCAAATAAAAATAATTATAAAAATAACAAACCCTTTAGATGAAACACTTAAAAAATGCTTGCAACTGTTACACTCCCACCAAATCACATCATACTTAACGTGGGATTTCTCTAAATTTAGAACAAAACTGTTGCGAGTCAAATGTGAACCTTGAACCATAAATTGAAACATACATTCTACTCTGCCTCAAGTAATGTGATAACCTTCTGTATGGGTCTGTCAAGCAAAACTGTCTTAACTTTAGGTTTACCCTGTGTAGCATGTGTTGTGTCACCAACTCGTAATGTGACCTTTCTCACCCTGCCGTCTGATGATGGGAAGACTTTGTGGACTCTGGCCAGCTTCCACTCACAGCGGGGGGCTTCATCATCCTGTAGGAGCACGATGTCATTCACCATCAGATTTCTTCTACTCTTCTGCCATTTCTGTCTTTGTTGTAAACTCAGTAAGTATTCCTTTCTCGCGTCAGTTGTCATGTCGTCAAGCATTTCCACCTGAATGGCTCGTGAGCACAGACAGGTAAGTAGTAGACCATATTTCTTCATCTCCTTTCTTCCTTCTTTTACGTGGAAAGGTCCAAAGCAGTCTACGCCGGTGTAGGTGAATGGAGGAGCCGTTTCCATTCGATCTAAAGGCAAGTCGCTCATTTTTTGTTCTTCTGGTTGTCTTCTGTATTTCCGACACTTGACACACTTGTAAATGTGAGACGACACTGCACTGCTGCTTCCCAAGATCCACCATCCATTGGCTCGCAGTTCGTTCGAGGTCATTCCGCGTCCTTGATGATGAACACGCTCATGGAAATGTTTGATCAGCAGGCTGGCCATGTGAGTGTTACTTGGGATAATGACTGGGTGCCTTACGTGTGGGTGTAGCGCAGCTTGACTTAAGCGCCCGCCCACTCTCAGGACTCCATCCTCATCCAAAATCGGATTCAATTTGAAGAGTTTGTTGTGTTTTGTCTTCGTTAGATCTCCTTTTCCTTTCAGATCCTTGATTTCAACTGAGAGTGCTTCTTCTTGAACCAATTTGACGATGGTAAGTTCTGCTTCCTTTCTTTCTTCTAAGCTTGTACTCTCATTGGTTCTTTCTTTCACACCTTTGTGTTCTTTAATCAGTCTCTTCAGTCTGGCAACTGCTTGTACTGCCCTTGACCAGTCAGAGAACTTCTCCAGGCGGCTCAACAATGACCTGTCTTCCTTTGCCTTTGTGTTCAGCACTGTAGCCTTGCGAAGTTCAGGATCATCTTCTTTAAGTTCTCCCACCTTGCTTTCTCTGTGCGGTAGTTCTTCAGTCTTCAGGTTGACGGGAGAATTGATCTCTGGTGACACTCGCATGGTGACTATGCGATGACTGATGCCGACTGCGTCTTCGAACTCCACAGAGGGATTCCCATGGCCTACGATACTCCACCCCAGGTCAGTGCGTTGCGCGAAAGGCTGATTGGCTTGACCAGACACGACTTCTCTTGGGAGTAAGGCTTGAGAGCAGTTGTAGCCAATGAGCAGACCGACTTCACAACTTTGCAGAGGTGCGATGTGTTCTCTCAGGTGCTCTAAGTGGGACCAAGCCTCGGCAGTTTCTTTGGTGGGGATGTGGGTTCTGTTGGCTGGAATGAAGTCACGTGTGTAGGATGGTGGTAAGTTGATTCTTTTGTCCAAGTGGAAGCCTCGAACCTGCAGGTTCTTCACTCTTTGAGATTGTATGACAGTGGTTGAAGTCATAGTTGAGAGCTTTAACTTGACCTGGTCTTTCTCTGCACCCAGAGCCGCTGCAACTTCACTCAGTACAAACGTTGTGTCACTCTGTGAGTCTAACAGAGCGTAAACGAGCACCTCTTCTGTTGGTTGAGTAGCAGATGAGAGCCAGACAGGAACTATTGCGGCTGTTTGCAAACCAGGTTCATGTTGGATAACTCTGTGTGTTGAGGCTGTGACGGTGTCTTTATCCTGCTCAGCTTGAGTCCTTTCCTTGTTTTGGTTGCTTGACTTGTATTGACTGTGTTGGGCTTGTGGTGTCTTTTGCTCTCCGTTGTCTCTTTCTTCATGCAGACAAGTAGGGTGACGCTTCTTGCAAGCATCACAGACACTCCTATTGCTGCAAGCTTTAGAGTGGTGGCCCGGTTCAAGACAACCGAAACACAGCCTCTCACTTTGGATAAACTTGACTCTGTCTGAGACTTCTTCCTCCAAGAACTTCCTGCATACATGCAAGGTGTGGCCGATTTTCTTGCAGAACAGGCATGTTTTAGGGGCTTGCTCGTTGGAACTTGTGGTTAGAGTCTTTGCTTCAAAATTTAGCTGCTTCTGCTTGTTGCTTGCTGGCTGCCTTGCCCTTTCAGCCTCATCTTGCTTAAGTGAATGCAGCGATGTAACTGGGTTACAGGCGATCTTTGCTTCTCTTGAGAGGAACTTGACAAACTGACTGAAGCTTGGGAACTCGCCGTTCTCTTCTTCCATGTCAACGACTTTCCGATTCCATCTAGCTGTTAGCCAGTCAGGTAACTTTGCAAGAAGCTTCCTGTTTTCATTGCAGTCATTCAGGATCTCCAGTGCCTTGATGTGCAGCATGGCGGCTTCACAACTGCGAAGAAAGTCGGCAAAGTCTCTGAGCTCAGTGTTGTCTTTGGCTCCAATCCTGGGCCATGTGTGAAGCTTATCCCTGTATGCTTTTGCGATGGTAAATGGGCTTCCATATCTCTCTTCCAACAGCTCCCATGCAGCAGTGTAGGCTGACTCTGTTCCTAGAAGGAAGTAACCGTCGAGTGCATTCTTGGCTTGTCCGCTCACGTACCTGCGAAGGTAGTATATCTTCTCCTTCTCCCTGATGTTTTTCTGGTCTATCAACGTTTGGAATGACAACTTCCAGTCGCTGTACTTTAACGGATCACCCATGAATATTGCAGGTTCTGGAATAGGTATACGACTTGCACTCATCGCATCAGAAAGCATTTTAATGAGCTCTAATGAAGTTGAATCAGCTGGCGTAGCTGTTGGTTGAGAAGCTTGGACGATAGAAGCTTGAGGTGTAGATGTCAGAGGACCTCTTTCAGGAAGTGATGGCTTACGATCTGCTGCCAGATTATCTTGTGACACCTCATGGATATTTAGTCCTTGGTTGTACACTTCACACTTTGCTCGTGCGGCATTGAAGTCTTTGACTGTTTCTAAATGTTTGATCTTCAAACGCTTTTCTTCGAGTTTGGCTTTGATTTCAGCTGCCTCTTCTTCTCTTTTAATTCTCCACTGAATTTCTTCTTGTTCTTTCTGTTGGCGCCGCTTCATGTCTGCTATCTCTTGGGCTGCTATCTTCCTCTTAGCTTCTGCCTCCAGATGCTGCAATTCCAATTGTTCTCTTTGTTGTTCTTCCAAGACTTGCAGAACAGCTTGGCTTGCTGCGGCCTCCGCGACAGCTTCTTGGTGCTTTATGGAAGATGCTTTTGAGCGCCCTGAGGGACTCTTCAGAAAGGAAGTGACAGATTCCAATTCACTTAAAGTGGAGTTCCAAAGAGAACCAGCTTCCGGCCAATCTGGCTCATCTTCATGTGGGTGCTTCCCATCCAGGTAAGCTGTGACTTTGGCAACAATGAAATCTGAAACTTGTGTGCAGATATCTACTTGTCGTCTTGTGTCTTGGTCTGGAGTTGAGACTCTGCGCAGATCTTCATAGACACGGTGGACGTCTCCTGAAAGGCCCTTGACATCATGAAGGATATCTTGCAGTAGACACTCTGAAAACGCTTCTGTTGTATGTGATAGTGCCTTCTTGGAGAGTTTTACATTTGTTCGCCATTTATTGTAAGAGTAATTGAATCTTAGTTTGAGTGTTTTCATTTTCTCCTCTTGCATTGCTTTTCCCTTCTCTGTCAGGGTACGGGTACGCTCGCTGTGTCTCTGCGGCTGTGGTTCTTGAAAGTTGCTTACATCATCTTTTGGAAGATGTTCAAGGACTTCACTTCCATCATCAACTTGCCCTACCTGAAGTGTTGACTCACTATACTGTGACATCGCTAAGCTGTACTAAATGTAAACTCAAATAAATAAATATAGAATGTAAATATAGAATGTGTGAATGCTAACTGTAATGCTAACATATGTGAAAGTAAATAAAGCCTGCATTAAGTGGAACCATCTACTCTAATGTGTCTAGTGCCTTTAAACTGAAATGAAATAAATATGTACTGAAATACTTAAATAGTTCAAAATACTATTCACTGTGCTTATGACTAATAATGCACTAAAATGGCTCAAAATTCACAAGAAACCCAAAATATAGCATTAGCTTAAAACATAAGAAGGAAAATAAGCATCAATGTCAAATACCAAAAATACCAAAAATACACTTTAAAGTGGCAGATAAAATACTTTCCAACTTAAAACAAAAGCATTTAACTGAAAGATGTAAATATTTAACCTTCCTTAAATGATGAGCTTCAGTAACCTTTAGATGAAAGACTCAAATGTAGAACATTGCATTACCACACAAATAGCTTTACAGCACAACACACCATGGAACCAGCGTCACTTAGCTCAACCTTTAAATAAATCCTAGAAAAGACGTTTCTTGCTAATGCCCTTAGTCACTCTTGTCAGTGTCCTTCTTGGTGGCTTCGCTTTTAAACAGTCTTTGATTCAGTTCGTATCCGCTTTTCCAGTTTAATCAAGTGGTTGTGTGTGCATTCCACTTATCTGCGTATCCTTCCTTGCTACGAGAGCCGCAGTGTTCATGCCCACAAGCCAGGCGCGTTGACCGACGATGAGCTTGACAACGGTTGCTAGGCACACTGGATACGAGCTGGCTTCGTGATCTTGCTTCGGTTGGGATGGCTTCACCTCCGACGTGATGAACAGTCCCGAGTTTTCACTGTAACTCCTCTCAAAGCACGACGACAAGACGTAGGTTTTCTTTAACGGGTTTATTCCTCCAGGCAATCTTGTAAAGCCTCCCAAAAACCGTGAAAACTGAATAAACACAATACACAATATCAGAATGAAGTTGGCTAAAACTAACGAACCAAACCTTACAGAAATGAATAAAATAAATTACAAACAAACAAACCTCGTTGGCTGCGTGCGTGAACAGAGAGAAATTAAGTCCTTGGTGACTTGAGTCCTTGTGGTCATCAGTCCTGAGTTGAGTGTAAATGTTCGTATTTAAAACTTTAATGACAGCTGATCTTCTGTTGCCGATTCCTTGGTGGGCTAATGTCTCTCTGAAGTTTAACTGGCAACTGTTAGTCGTTACTAGGGTGTTGTGGCAACAGTTAACTGGCAGCGTTAGTCGTTACTAGGGTGATCGTGAACACGGTAAGTATATAAGCAATAACCAAATAAAAATAATTATAAAAATAACAAACCCTTTAGATGAAACACTTAAAAATGGGGACATAAATCTGATAGGGGTTTAATTTTTATTGCTGTTTTGCACAATATTTTGTGTTTTTTGTTGCTGAATATTAGAGATTTTGCAGATATATTTTTATACATACATTGTTTTAGATTTACTTATATATTTCAACCCTTTTATATAAATAGAAAATCCCTTTATTGTCCCAATGGCCAAAATTTATAGCAGCAGGAAGATTATTGAATGGTGGTCACAAATGTGGACCTTAGAAAAATAATGTAAAAGAATAACATAATAGGGAAGAGTTAAAATATAAACAAATACAATCCTGTAAAAGTGTTTTAACAACTGGAGAATAAAATAACCAATACTGCAGCTATGGACATTTTACAGTGATGGATATTTGAAAATAGCAGCAACATCAGAGATTATTGCCAGAATGACGGCAGCAGGTTATTTAACTGACTACTTGCTATTTGGCGGCGGCGTTTGGACCTAGGGTTTCTATCCTTGGAGGATGCGCAGCCCAGGTCCTTATTTTTAACATCGAGGGGTGGACGGATGGTAGATGGCCAGTTGCGCATGCGCAATGAGGCTGCTGGTAGTGATCGGGTAGCATTAGCAG
>JAGKQL010005670.1:0-11153 GCA_018398635.1 Cyprinodon brontotheroides
AACGAGCAGTTGGACAGGTGTACCTAATAAAGTGGCCGGTGAGTGTAGATTTATGTTTAAATCCAAAGCAGAAACAGTTAGCTCCCGGAAGTAGCGCAGGATCCCATTTCCGGTGCAGATTGGGCACAGAGTGATAAAACAGAAAGGATTTAATGGCATTTATTTTCTCAGGTAATACATTATCAACCTTAAACACATTATAGTTTGGTGTGTTTACTATTTTTGGGGAGGGAAAAACCTAATTTAGTTATTTTTAACTAAATCGAGGACGACCCGGTTGTATATCTGGATGTGCAAATGAGCTGATGGATGGATCGCGCGCTTCCGGGATCTAATCGGGTAGAAAACACCTCTAATTCGATGTTGATTGCAGATGTAACTAGTAGTGCCCTCTACTGATTTTGTTTTTGTAAGCGGGGAGACGGCGCCAGGCTTTACCAATCGCACGTCGCATTTTATATGGCAGGAGGTTACTATGTTTGGGATTAACAAAAATGGTCAGCCCCAGACTCAAGGGGATCTAGATTAAAAAAATGATTGTTTTTATTTCTTTAATGATAAATGCTAGATTAATTAAATCACCGCGAATGTATTACTTTAAGGTATAAATAATGATCCATTGATCTTTTCTTGCTGTCCGGACTTTTCCTTTGCAGGATCTGCTGCAAACGTCTGGAGGTCTGACCGAGTCCAGGGCTCAGGACTATTTAATCCACAGAGGAAGCTTAATGTCATGTCATCAGTGGATATAATGGAATCTGTTTTGTTTTTAACATTTCTGATCATGTGGTTCTCAAATGACTAAAATAAGGTCTGAGTGTGGAATCAAAGAAAATGTGTTGAAATCCAAACTGGAAATAAATAAACATTCATTCTAATGTTTTGTCTCCCTCTAGTGGTTGCATTTTGGATTTACAGGTTTTTTTAAGATTGAATGGATGGATGTGAAAGCAGAAGGTTCTCACCTCCTGGGCTGAGAGCGTCGGTCATCCTCACCACTCCCTGATTCCTGAGGAGGAAGAAGAATTTAGTCATCTCTTCATATTTGGATGAACCAACAGTTTTAGAACGAATAAAGGCTTCAGGGTGACGTGTCATCAAATGCTGTGTCATGGCTAAATTATTTTTGGATAAATCAGCGTTAAAGCAGCTGAACAGGGAAAGGGTGGCTATTTTAAGTGTTGCTCAGAGGATAGGCTGAGCATCCCTGCAAACCCCCCACCCCAACAATCCCACCCCGCTCCACTAATCCCTTCTATAAACTCTAAACTTCACCTTACTGGGATCTGATACTAAACCAGAGAAGAGACCAGACTGGATCTCTGCATCGGGAGGAAAACAAATTAAAGATGAGAGGCTGAGCGTTTGTTCAGGAGGAGGTTTGATCAGGCCTGATTAAGGATCCCTGCATCAGCAAACACAGGCGGAGTAGGATGCTTCCTGTATCCGAGGAAACGCCCGACTCAGCAGATTTCAGAGCATCACACATAACGACACCCTGTGCATATACATATAGGTTGTTTTTCCTTTTAACTCTATCCTATTAGAAGGTGGAAGCTGATCACCTTAATTATTTAAAGGCAATAAGAAGCGAGGGCTAGGCTGCTGCTGGGCAGATTATATGAAACAAAAGGAGATGCATTCATCTCTAGGAGGAGACTGATGATGATTCATCCAAACAGTTTGGCCTAGAAGACTTTTATTTCGTTTTGTACAGCTCTCATGACATTTCCATTTCGTAACGTGCAGCAGTGATCAAAGGTAAACAGTTTAGGAGAAAAAAAAAATGGTGCAAAAAAAACGCAAGTTCAGAACATTAAATATATTTGTAGCAATTATGCAGTGTTATAGTTTAGTGTGATGCAGAGTCTGTGACATGATTTAGAGTTTTATCAACATTCAGCGGTCTGATGGCGGTGGGGAAGACGCTGCTTCGGAATCTGCTGGACCTGCATCAGATGCTGCGAAGCCTCTTCTTAGAGGGCAGCAGGGAAGACGGCAGGTTGGTAAGTTTTTGTTTGTACTTTCATGGTATATAGTGCATAATCTAAAGAAAGACAACTAAAATACACAAACATATTTTGTTAAATCATATTTACCCAAACTGCTCTGAGCAGTCTGATGATGATGTCAGGCAAGAGGTTTAACGGAAAGAGTAAAAAAAAGATTCAATTTTTTTTTAGAATAATCCTTAAATACTTTTAATAAGATGTTTCATCTAACAGTTTTTGATGATTTAAGGATAGAAATACGTTCTTTCAGTTCTGTAATTCCATTATTTATGAAGACCTGGATGAAGATCTTCTTGCACATGAGAAAATGAGCTGATGGGACGGATCGGTTCGTGACAGGAGGCTTCATCCTTCCTCTGTCTGCCTACATTCCCCAGAATGCTGTTCTGGATCAAGGCTCAGTGGAATTACAGACATGCTACTGGAGATTTTTTCTACTGATAAAGATCAGACGTCCTGCTTGAGTAACAAACTTAGCTGCATAAAGGAAATCTGATTAAAATCGCAGAGATGCTGATGAAGATTCTCAGTCATTCAGGTCATAGTCATTCCGTAAAAGCTTAAAAAGTTTAAAAAAACTAAAAAACTTAAAAAAAAATTTAACACATTGCAGAGATCGCCACAGACAGATGTGTTTGTTTTCACATTTAGACAAATGGTAGCTTTGTGTTCTTGGTTGTTTTCACTTCCTGCTACTTGTAGCCGTTAGAGAAACATCTCATTACCTGCTTTGAATAAAAAAAAAATTAAATTAAGACTTCTATATTAATTGAATTTTTAAAAAGCCGGCTGATCAGAGTTTATCTTTTTCCTACACTGTAAAAATGATCTAGAAATACGTAAACTTTTCTTAAATTAAGTGTATTTAATCTTAATTTGAGTGGGTAAATGAAATGCTTTGCCAATGGAATGAGTATTTTTACTCTTAAAATAAGTTATTTAGATTAAATGCACTTAAAATAAGATGAATTTAATTGTGTTTTCTCATTTTAAATGTAAATTGTCTTGTGTTCCATTGGCAAAATATATATTTTACCTCCTCAATCCAATAGAAAATGCACTTATTTTAGGAAAAAATAACTTATCTAGATTTCTTAATTTTTTCCACTTTTCCTTCTCAGACTTTTTTCACTCACTTCCAAAAAATGGAAATCTAAAATAAGTAATTACTTTTCTTAAAATAATTTCATTCTTTCTTGAATCCACACCTCGCAAAAACAACGTCCAGAAATAAGTAAAAAAATGGCTTAAATTAAGTATGTATTTAGCCTTAATGGAGAGCATGAGTAAATAAGATGATTTAAGCCAATGGATGAGTATTTTCACTCTTAAAATAAGATAGTTAGATAATATTTACTTGATTTTAAAGACTACGATAAAATTGTCTTTTTTCTTATTTTAAAAGGAAATTGTGCCTTTGCACCCATTGGCAAAGTGTCTATACGCAGTCTCAAATCAGGGAAAATACACTTATTTTTAAGAAAAATAACTTATTGAGATTTCTATTTTTGCAGTGCAGGTTTCTGGTAAGTGAGACACTTTTGCCAATGGAACAAGGCAATTTACATTTAAAATGGCAGGAAAAAACTATTGCATTGTCTTATTTCAGTGCATATTATCTAATTATCTTATTTTAAGAGTAGAAAATTCTCATTCCATTGGCAGGTCATCATATTTATTTACTCAAATTAAGGGTAAATAAACTTAATTTAAAGGGAATAGTACACCCAGAACATGATTAGCCTTCATTTTCTACTCACCCCATGCTGAACAACACTCTGGAGTACTTTTTTGATATCTCAAATGCATCTGGAGATCTGGGAGGCTTCTTGCTGTCTGCTGACATTCAAATAATGGAGGTCTATGGCTGAGGCAGAAAGGTCCATAAAAGTCCACAAAAAGCGTGTCAATATTCCTCCATACTGCTCTCGTCCAATATATTCCAAGTGTCCTGAGTGGGTAGCATCCAGAATTTACTTCCAGATTTGAAGTCATTTAGAATGTTTTTAGAGCATAAACAGTAGTGTATAGGATTTCCTGAAAGCTGGCGTTCCACGACGCCTACGAAACCGCGCAGACAGACCAAACCAGATGAAAAGCGCATTCAGCTTTCGGCAAAGAACTCATGCTCTTCCTCAACACTGAAGTCCTCAGACATTTTTTCTTTCGTTGTTTCTTTTTCTTTGCACAGGTAAACAGCACATTTCTTCTTCTACGCAGCTTGCATTATCGGCAGAGCAGGCGCTGAATGGCGCTTCATCTGGTTTTGGTCTGCGCGTTTCCGTGGACTGCGTCGAACGGGTTTGGTAGGGAAATCTATACACTACTGTATATATGCTCTAAAAACAGCTTTCTAAAGCTGACTTCGCTTTGAAAAGTAAATTCTGGATGCCAAATCCACTCAGGATACTTGGAATACACGACCATTGGGCGAGTGGAGGAATATTGGCATTGTGTTTTTGTGGACTCTTTATGGACCTTTCTGCCTCGGGCCGTATAGACCTCCCATATTATTTGAATGTCTATATCAGACAGGCAAGCTCCCGATTCCAGATGCATTTGAGGATATCAAAAGTACTCCAGAGTGTTGTTCAGCATAGGGAGTAGAAAATGAAGGCTTATCATGGTTTGTGTACTATTCCTTATACATTACGACTTTCTTACTTATTTCTAGTTTTGTTTTGCGGTGCTGTCCTTCTTTCACAGCAGCGCTCACATGGCTGCTCCTGATTCAAACGGGTCTCATGACAAGCAGCTGCCTGCTAACCTCATACCATCTTCTCTCTGCCTCATGGGCTCTGAAAAACCTGTTTACTGCAAAATATTAAGTTTGACCTGCTGCAAGCAAATTCTGCTTAAGTCTCTAGAACAGTCTCACTCCTCTCCACTATTTGTCTCAATGAGAATGCAGTCACACTGGAAAAAGGATTTCTTAAATTATGTTTATTTACCCTTAGTCTGAGCAAATCAATAAGATGATTTGCCAGTGGAATGAGTATTTTTACCCTTAAAATAAGATAATTAGATAATATGCACTTTAAATAAGACGCATGATGTTTGTTTTTCTTATGTGTAAATGTAAATAGTTCCATTGGCCAAGTGTCTCATTTTGCTCCTCAATTCAAGAAGGAAATCACTTCTTTTAAGAAAAACACTTCCATTCATCACTCTAATGCTATTGTTCACACCAGATGCAGCAAGAGCAAGCCAAGGTCTGACGCCGCGCTGGGCGGAGCTTCACTATCCTTTCTCTGCCTTGCAGCTATATTTGCTGTGATCAGTGGGAATAAAGTAGTTTTAATATGTTTTAAGTGAGAAAATACACCTGACAACTTAATCAGTGTGCAGTCAGTTCATCCAGATTATCATCCTGCCTTCCAGTATTATTTCTGTCGGAGGCGCTCAGAGACCCCCACATACCAGCGTGTGCGCGCTGTCAGTAGGAATCCCATTCAACAGCAGCCTCTGGCGGGTAAGCCTCCTACGCTGGTTCACCGCGGCAGCTGGTAGGTGTTTTCATCTAAATAATCCAAACTGCAGGCAGCATGATAATAAAAGCGAACATTTTATTCTGCCGGCAGATTTCGCATTTTAAGTCAATTTATGCGTCAATAAACTGTTTCAGAGGAGTGATCACAGCGGCTCTAGTCATCAGCGATGTGCTCTGTCTCTCTGCCCGGCTCCCCAGATCAGCTTCTCTGATTGGTTGATGCGTGCGTCGAGCAGCAAAAGTTCAATTTTTTCCATCTCGCAGCAGCAGCGAGGTTTGCGGCGCGCCAGATGCTTAAACGCTTCCTGACGCGCTGCTTCAGCTGCTCAGGCAGCCAGCGCCTGCTAGCGCCGCCGCTTTCGCGGGACGCTCAGGAGCTGCGTTTGACGCTGGCCAACCATTGGATTGACTTTCCTTGTAAATTCGCTGCTTCTGCAGCGCAAGCTGCGTCGGTGTGAACGAGCGCAGCAGAAGGGATGTTTGAACTCATTAAACATCCTGTTCCAGCTGAGGTGTTGCAGTGAGGCATATATTACTACTGTATCCTATTAAGAAAGTTTTTTTTATATTATGTTTTAGAAACATTTAGTGTATCTAACAGCCATGAGATAAAAATCTAAATGGATGCTTATTAAACATGTGTTGTCTAAAAATGATGGATTGGTAAAACTTTGCTGATGCACCCAAAAAAAAACTTAATTACTTTTTGATTACTTCTGCCAAATGAGTATTGACCCATGTTCAACATCTAATTTTTGAGAACTGAATGTGAATCTTAAAAAAGCACTAAGCTGAGAGGGAACTGCTGACAGGCAATCACAGGATGTCCACAAGAAGAGATGCCAGCAACACCAGGCATGGAAGATTTTCTCAGACTCTCTCATCGGGCCATACTCTTTCTGTTCCTCCCCAGGCTCTACCATTTACGCAGAGGTTTGCAGACTAACACAAGCGGGAAAGTTCAGGGTTGATAGCCGGGCAAACACTTCTTGCACTGCACTCGATTAAATTTCAAAACCATTTTCACAGATGTAAATGAAATGCTTCCTTAAATTTCCAGTGCTGGAAGGCTGTCATTTTGGATGCGCTGCTTGAGCTGAAATAGAACCTGCCCGCCGCTTGCTGGTTCTTCAGTGAGGCTCCACCAGCACAGGATGGATAACCAGAGTGGCAAGGGCAATATGATAGAGACAAGGCGAGAGCTAGAAGGGAAACGGGCGATGCAGGGCGCCAACAATAAAATATCATTACAGTAAACCCTCGCTTATCTCGGGGGTTACGTTCCTAAAAGAACCCTCCATAGGTGAAATCCGTGAAGTAGAAACCTTTATTTTTTTAAAGTTATTATACAATGATATACTCCATACAACATTGAAATCAAGGAACAAAAACTTTTTACAGGCCCAAGCATTTGTTAAACAAATAAAAAGTGGCATAAATGTTGTTAGTTATTAGTTTTTGTTGTTTTTTTACAAATAACTACTGTACTGTACTGTAAAATAATATAGTTATAAATAAATAAGTAATAATTTTAATCATCAATACGAAATGAAGGGTAAATACTAGGGATGCACGATATAATCTGCCTCCCTATGGTATCGCCTTTCGAAAATTTAAATATCCGGACATCGGGCCTACCCCACCCGATATTTAACCCGATATTTGATCAGCTTCTGAGTTTCTAAAAGTCTAAAAAAAAAAAAATAAAATACTTCTTCTTCCTCAAAAACTAACTTTTTACGACTTAAAAAACTTCTAAAGACGAGGGAAAATATTGATACATTAAAAATATCACAATATCTTCATATGCTGATATATTGCCATTTAAAAACACCATATCAATCTCTTTACTAATGAAATATTGCTATATGTCATCAAGTATGCTACCAAAAATCCCCTGAAAATTCCACCGAAATGAAGGGTTTATATTAGGGATGCACGATATAATCGGCCCCCTATGGTATCCAAGCCTGTATCGCCTTTAAAACTGAATATCGGACATCGGGCCACCCCACCGATATTTAACCCGATATTTGATCAGCTTCTGAGTTTCTAAAGTCTAAAAAAAAATAATAAAAATACTACTTCTTCTTCTTCCTCAAAAACTTCTTTTTACAGACTTAAAAACTACTAAAGATCGAGGAAAAAATATTGATCCATTAAAATATCCCAATATTCTTCATATGTTGATATATTGCCCATTTAAAAAACACCATATCAATCTCTTTTTACTAATGAAATATTGCTATATGTCATCGTTATGCTACAGGAAATCTCCCCAAAAATTCATGAAATTTTGCCCATATTTTTATATGTTGATATATTGTAGGGTATAGATCTATTTTACTAACAAAATCTCACAAGAATTTGCAAAATATCAACGAGTTTGTAACAGAATGATGAAATTTCACTAGAGATTTTGAAAGTAAATAATAGGATACCATACTCGCGTTTTTAAAAATCAATTTGATATCGAAGCATATGAAAAAATATATTTGAGTATATATTATTTGTGTCAGAAATGGATAATAATACTGCTATTTTCAATGACTACTTATTGGTTTTGTCCAGCTTTTAACATCGGTAATCGCAATATCGGTTATCGCTGCTACATGAGTTTCTAAAATATCGGCATATCGCAATATCGCCAAAAATCCCAATATCACGGCATCCCTAGCTTAATTTTGCGGGGATCAGCACCGCCCCGCCATGAAGGACTGGAACGGGAGAAAATGAAAAATGATTCTGAAAAAAAAAATACAAAGTACAGTAGGACAAATAGTGACTCATGTGTACAGTACAGTATTTCACTGCTGTTCTGATGGAGCCGCTGCATCCTGACTCTGTGGCGTTTTTTTCTTCTAAAGCGCCTGCGGTGCAGGTGTGTTTTTGGAGAGAAGAACATAGTTATCGGTAGTTGTTGTTGCTCTTTTTTTTTCTGGGCCAAAAGATCCTCATAAACCGACATGCCACCATCGATTATGTTCGACGATAAAGTTTAACAATGCATGATGCAAATCCGTGAAGCAGCGTAGGACCGTGAAAAGTGAACCTACGTTATAGTGAGGGTTCACTGTACATATTTCGTCAAAGGTTTTTCTTTATATTTTTTTAAATGTAACTAAATTTGTAATTATTAATATTTTCGGAAGTAACTGAAACTGAATTACATATTTTCTCATTGTAACTGTAACGAATTGCAGTTACTCTGCTTTTGTAATTAAATTACGTAACGTCATTACAGGTAATCCGTTACACCCCAACACTGGATAGGCAACATGCAATTAAATATATCTCCAAGTTTACAAGACAAAAAATACGCTAGTCTATAATAAAATTCAACATTCAGCATAAATATTAAAAATCAGTGTAGGGCTGCAACAACGATCGATAAATGGATAAAAAATCGAGCTTTTTAAAGCGTTGGCAAAGCTTAATTTCATCATCGATTAGTTGTGTCGGCGATTATCGCGTCATCCGCCGCAGCAGTCATCACTGCCACTTGACTGAAACGGGGAAGAAAAAAATTACGGCAGAGCGAGCCAGCCGCGCAGGTGCACAGTGTTGCAAACTCAGCGCTTTGTCGCTATATTTAGCATGACTTTTCAGACCCTCCGCGACCATTTATTTTTTTTTTTAAAGCGACTAGCCACAAATCTGGCGACTTTTTTGCGGTGTCACTGGCGGCTTTTGGAGACTCCCCACGTGAAACCATGTATCGTCTCCTCCAGCAGCAGCTGCTGCCGTAGCGGCCTCCCCATCCCAACCCCGCCCAGACTGCCAATGAAGCTGTGCACAAAGTAGCCTGCGCTTTGTAAAGTGAAAAAAGTCGTAACATGCAACTTTTTTAAAACAAATGAACATGGCACGGAAGCACCACTGTTATGGCGCGCAGCACCTGAAAAAAAAGGAAACACGTTGGAGCCTTCGATGGCGTGAAGAGAGAGCTGATCAGCAGGGTGAGCGGCCATGTTTTGTTTGGTTTTTAAAGTGGGGAAACGTAACGTTAGTTTCTCAGGTAGCTCATCTGATGCTTTCCTTACCGTGTTAGTAGGTTACAGACAGTGATAAGGTTGGCTACTTATTTTACTTTTTAATTTCATTTGAATTAGCTTAAGCAGCGTTTATATTTTCTTTATAAATAAATTAACTTGCAAATTATGAGGGCAAGGCTTTTTAAAGTTTAAATCTTCTAGCAAAGATAAAGTAAAAGAAGATCCTGCAATTTATGGAAGTAAAGCAGAATAAAAATCCAGCAAGATCAGTAATATGTCAATTAATTATCTGCTTACATGTCTATGTAAATATCTGTCTTTGGAGGATGTGTTTTTTAGCACCCCTAGTTCTCTCATTTTTATTCCAAATACAATTTATAATTTGAATCACAGGGCTATTTTTTATCTCTATGGTTCAGTATTTTCTCAAGTAGCAACTTTAACTGCTATATTTCCTTTCCTGTCTTAAAAAGGCAGAACTCTTCTAGTCTAAAAAAAAAACTCATTTGTTGGTAATGGGGCGGCCTATTGTTTGAACCCCTTAGGGGCTTTAAAACAAAATGCCTGTCTTTTTTTGAAAACGCTTTATGAAACAAAGTAGCACTATATTTTTGTGGATGTACAGCTACATTTCTCATGTAAGTTTATGTAGAGTTTTAACACAAACATTTATTTTTCATATTGCACCAGTACAGTTAATGAGCAACCTGTACCTTGTGTACTTGTTTGTCTCTGTCTAAAATGTTTGTTTTGCAATAAAGAGGTTAATATAAAAATATTTTGTCCTGATTCATCGATTAACCGAAAAAATAATCGGGTTCATTCATCCATTTTTAAAATAATCAAGTAGTTGCAGCCCTTAGTGTAAATACACTTAATTTAAGAAAGTTTTATTTATTTCTAGATCGCTTTTTGCAGTGATAATCGCTGATGCACCTTAAAGGGAAGCCATGCATGGATGTGATGGATGGAAGTGAAGTTTTGTGTCCATTCTAGGAATGCAGGATATATTGATGTTGGCATCGGATATCGGCTGTTATTCGTACATTTTTTATACATTAATGTTTTTGAGCTCTTTATAAATAATGCACTAAAGGCAGGCATCTGTCTATAACTATAAATATCAGTGTGCTGTGGTTCTCTTGTGTTCTCAACAATAGGAAAGTAATTAAGTGAATAGATGTTTGAGCTCATTTTTGGAAAATATGAACTAAGGATACACGATATTGGGATTTTGGCCGATATCCGATATCGATATATTTTTTAAAACTCATGTAGTACGATAACCCGAGCATCGCATACTAATGTCTCAAGCTGGACAAAAAATAAGTGGTCATTGAAAATAGAAGTTTTATTATCCATTTCTGACACACTTTGAAAAATAATATAGATCTCAAATATATTTTACTTTCATATGCTGATATCAAATAGATTTTAAAAACGGCGAGTATCGATCTATTTTGCTTTCAAACATCTAGTGAAATTTCATCGTTCTGTTACAAACTCTCGTGATATTTTGCAAATTCTTGTGAGATTTTGTTAGTAAAATAGATCGATACCGCGTCAATATATCAACATATAAAAATATGGCAAAATTTCGTGAATTTTCGGGGGATTTCGTAGCATAACGATGACATATAGCAATATTTCATTAGT
>JAGKQL010005671.1:0-10960 GCA_018398635.1 Cyprinodon brontotheroides
TATCTATCTATCTATCTATCTATCTATCTATCTATCTATCTATCTATATAAAGAAACAAGAGCAATGTTTTTCTTTTGTATCCTCTCCAATGTGCTGCAGTCTAAGGAGCTGGTTCAGCAACAGGCAGAACAACTAAGCGACACATTACACCATTCCTGCCTATGGATATACTGCAGAATGACTAAAACTGAGCAATTGGTCATAATTTAATAGTGCTTTATCTTTATTTATATTGCTTGTTTTGATTAATCTCCAACATTATGATCTCTCTGCTTTTTCTCATAGTAGCTTTGCCTTGTCTGTTCCTGTTTGGCTAGGACACCATCCTGGAGAGAAATATCAGCTGTGCTGCTGCCATCAACACCACATTTGTTCATAGATGTTGGAGATCGGCCTGGTTTTCAGTGCAGTCCTATTTCTCTGACTGTGACTGCATGGCTGGATGTGCTCTCTTCATCCTCTGACATGGGAGTTGGCTAGGAGCTTGTCTGCCTGGCTGTGTGTTTCCCGGACGGGGCCACCTTTTACAGCTGCTTGATGGCAGCCCACACTGAGCCTGGTTTTTGCACTCCACTGTCGCTACAATCATGCATAGTGTGAGGGATTGCATTCGAGTCAATGAGTCCATGCAATCAACTGGTTTTCCTTAGATAGAAAACTTTGAATCAATTTGACTGTATGATCTGGTGAACTGTAAAGTGCTTTGAGATGACATGTGTTGTGAATCGGCGCTATATAAATAAACTGAATTGAAATTAAATGTACTTGTAATATTTCTTTTTGTACATTTAATCAGGTAAAATACTCCTTGAGATCAAGGCCATTCTCTCAAGGATTAGTAGGGCTAGAATAGTGGTAGCAAACATAATATCGGACAGTTAGACAAAAATTAAATGTATGGAGTGCTAGCAACTGACAAACGAAAAGCATGACTTATAGTTACAGTATCAGATTTCCTATGTTGGTTTCATACGATAGAGCAAAAGTTTGATTTAAGTTTAGAGAGCTTCAGCTGAGCTTGGAATTGTATTCCAAGAGGAGGAGGCAGAGAATCTGAAAGCTTTATTTACTGTATCAGTTCAATGAGAGGATTAAAGAGTCATGAAATTCTATTTCAAAATGTTTTTAAGTTAAGTCTAACACTTCAATTTATTTTAAATGTTTTTTTATGAGATGGAACAAAACAGCATCTTGCACATAATTGTTGAATTAAAGGAAACTGGTGCATGGTTATATTTGTTTATTGATAAACATCTAAAAATATTTAATTTTCTATGAAAACCTGCACAGTGGCGCCTATGAATACAACCCCTACAAAAAAAAAATATCTTCAGAAGTCCCCTAAGTGGCCAACAAGAATTAACTTATTGGCCAGGGTAATCATTTGAAAACTCCACAATAGTATTTTGGCGAAGAGAGATGCTTAGTAGACAACACGGATAAACAAACAGGTCAGGGATAAGATTATGTTTAAATTGTAGAAAATGTTACAAAAGCATCTTCATGAGGGTGATAATGTCTGCAATCTAAACAAGACATAGTGATTGGCTAAATCTGACGGACCTAAATGTCCCGAGGTCCAGAGGTCTAAAGTTGGAGAATATATCAGCACAGAATAAATATTATTACACATTCAATAAATCTTTTTTGTTGTCATTGTTGTTTTTATTTATTTATTTATTTACTTTGTGTGTGCATGTGGGGAGGGGTTTAAATGCAATGGAAAGAGGAAATCCATTGTTTCAAGAGCGGAACAGTGGTGGCAGCATCCTGCTGAGGGTATATCCCTCATTGGAGACAGTGAAGTCAGTCAGAGTTCATTGGAAGACAGAAAGAACTAAATAAAGATGGAAAAAAGCATGTAGAAACCTCTCTCAAAAGACTTGAGCTTGCAATGGCGGGTCATTTTATACTAGGCCAACATTTGTGTTGAAACCAATTAAGATATAAAATGGCTACACTGAAAACAATGAATAGGTCAATCAAAATCCAAACCTAGATCTCAATAAAAAAAGTTTTACAGTGTAAAAAAATCGGAAAGCAAAGTTTCAAGATATTCTTCACCCAGTCCAACAAAACCGAAGGTTATTGGCAAAAACTGCAAGGCAAATGTTTTAGTCTCAAGCCATTCAACTTACAGTTGAATTTGCAGTCAAGGTTCTTAAAGTGGTGACTCAGGTGAGAGCCAGTGGACGTCACATCTTTCAATATTTCATAAAAAAAACTACAAGGTTAACATTATAGACAAGTTGTAAACAAGTTTAAACAAATTATGTCACGGCATTGGTTCTGTTATATTTTACTTTGCTCCAAGTTTTCTAGTTTTATTCCTATTTTGTTGTACTTTCTGGATATATTGAGTTAAGGTTTTTATTTTGTTGCCCTCTGTTGCCCTCTTGTGTTTGTCTCCTTTTCCCTAGCTCCTTCCTTGACTGCTCCTTGTTAGTCTTCTCTTTGTTAAGTCTACCATAAATACTCTCCTTGTGCAGTTCCTCAGCTCTGGTTCCTCGATCTTACTTTGTCTCTCCTCGCCTTTCCCTGATTCCACATGCTATTTACCCTGATGTCTCCATGGTTCTGGTTTGTTCTACATTTTAAGTTGGATTTTTTTGCATTCCTGCCTCTGTTACCTGTGTTAATTAATTTTTTTTAAAACTGCAAGAACTCCCCCCTGCCTTTCAGCCTCTGCATTTGGGTCCAAAACCACAACAAACCCTTGACAATTTACTGAGCAAGCTGTAGAGCTGTCCTTGGTGCTGAATCACTGACAGCCTGCGGCAAAGTGCACCATGATTTAGTATGGGAGCATTAGGTTTAGATCATGGACCATCCATCCATTTTTCGTCGCGCTCCATTCCAGCTGGGGTTGTGAGGGGTGCTGGTGCCTAACAGCTGTCTATGCGCTAGAGGTGGGGTACACCCTGGACGAGGTCACCAGTCCATCGCGGGGCAACACAGAGACAAACAGGACGAACATTCACACACACTCTCTCACACCCAAGGAGAATTAAGAGAAGCCAATCAACCTAACTGTCATGTTTTTGGACTGTGGGTGGCAGCTGGAGTACCCAGTACTCCATGTAGAAAGACATGGGGCTGGGAACCCGGAACCTTCTTGCTGCAAGGCAGCAGTGCTACCCACTGCCCCACTGAGCAGGCTGATCATGAACTACACCTTTACTTAAAAACACTTCCAAATGTCTAAAAATATTTAAACTTCTTATTCTTAAAAATATTTTATTTTTGTTTTGAGCTATATATATATATATATATATATATATATATATATATATATATATATATATATATATATATATATATATATATATATATATATATATATATATACACTCACCGCCCACTTTATTAGGTACACCTGTCCAACTGCTCGCTAACACTTAATTTCTAAGCCAATCACATGGCGGCAACTCAGTGCATTTAGGCATGTAGACATGGTCAAGACAATCCCCTTTCAGTTCAAACCCAGCATCAGTATGGGGAAGAAAGGTGATTTGAGTGACTTTGAATGTGGCATGATTGTTGGTGCTAGAAGGATGCTGGAGTATTTCAGAAACTGCTGATCTACTGGGATTTTTCACGCACAACCATCTCTAGGGTTTACAGAGAATGGTCCTAAAAAGAAAAACAAGTGAGCGGCAGTTCTGTGGGCTGAAATGCCTTGTTGATGCCAGAGGTCAGAGGAGAATGGCCAGACTGGTTCGGAGCTGATAGAAGGGCAACAGTGACTCAAATAACCAACCGTTACGACCAAGGTGGGCAGAGCATCTCTGAATGCACAGTACGTCGAACTTTGAGGCAGATGGGCTACAGCAGCAGAAGACCACACCGGGTGCCACTTCTTTCAGCTAAGAACAGGAAACTGAGGCTACAATTTGCACAAGCTCATCGAAATTGGACAATAGAAGATTGGAAAACGTTGCCTGGTCTGATGAGTCTCGATTTCTGCTGCGACATTCGTGGATGGTAGGGTCAGAATTTGGGCGCCTACAACATGAAAGCATGGATCCATCCTGCCTTGTATCAAACGGTTCAGGCTGGTGATGGTGATGTCATGCTGTGGGGAATATTTTCTTGGCACTCTTTGGGCCCCTTGGTACCAATTGAGCATCGCTGTAACGCCACAGCCTACCTGAGTATTGTTGCTGGACCATGTCCATCCCCTTTATGACCACAATGTACCCAACTTCTAATGGCTATTTTCAGCAGGATAATGCGCCATATCATAAGCTGGAATCATCTCAGACTGGTTTCTTGAACATGACAATGAGTTCACTGTACTCAAATGGCCTCCACAGTCACCAGATCTCAAATCCAATAGAGCATCTTTGGGATGATGTGGTGGAACGTGAGATCTCGGCATCATGGATGTGCAGCCCGACAAATCTGCGGCAACTTTGTGTGATGCCATCATGTCAATATGTGGGACCAAACTCCTGAGGAATGCTTCCAGCACCTTTGTTGAATCTATGCCACGCGAGAATTGAAGGCAGTTCTGAAGGCAAAGGGGGTCCAAACCTGTTACTCAGCATGGGGTAAATCTGTAATAAAGTGGACGGGGAGTATATATATCCATATATATAGATATATATATATATATATATATATGTGTGTGTAGTATGCACTATAATTTCTACATTTCAGTCGGCTGGAGCATATTTCTTGGAAAACTCCTGATCACAGGTACTTGCTTATCCCCTCCCTAATAATTCCTGACTGGGGGTCAAACTCTCCCACTTCAGGAGCTTTTCAGAACGGGTGAGTCAGACTCAGTCATCGGGCTGCTCTGTGTCGCCGTGTGTCAGTGCAGCAGCAGCGCGGATCCCGCCTTATAGAAACGTCACGGTTATTTTTAGATGTGTCTGGGTCCCTGTCAAATCGTTGAGACCCTACTAGAATAATCGCCTTGACGCCCGGTGCCAAATTCTCTCGGCCAAAAATGGGGCAGAATGGCCTGCCCGCGCGGGGGAAAGAAGGAAAAGAGAGGGGAAATAATCTGTACCATCAACCCGCGCCAGGGGGCACAGTGTTATTTCACACAGTGTAGGGATACCTCTCTACAAACATGACACAGCATTATGCACAAATTTACAAGTGACGTGGATCAACCGTGGTCTTTATAACTAAAGCTGCAATGGACCGCATCTTTTTAAAAGATAAAAATAATACCTAAACAAAAACAAACAAAAAGTGTTTTGTTGTTATGTTGTTCATAATGCGTAAAAGCCAAATTGTCTTTACAAGTACCCGTTCATTTATTTTTTTACAACCATATTATAAAAAGAACAGACATATGCGATAAGAGGGATACAATAAGGGGAGTAGGGGGATTGAATAGCTAGCGCCATCCAGTGGTGAAATTGGATCCTGCAGCCGGTGAGCTCATAAAACAACAAAAAAAAACTCCATTCTGACAGCCTTTTTCAAGTCTTCTCACTATGTAGCTCGCGCTTTATGTTTAGGATTATTTTCATTGCAAGGTGGACCTTGCAATTTAAAAAATTCTTCATTGATCCCAAAGAAATTCTCTTCTATTTAGTATGATCTCGCTTTTCACTCTTCCCAGCTTCCCTGGCCCTGCTGAAGAAGAGCATTGCCACAGTTGCTGCTGCAAACACCTTATTTTACCCTGTTAATGATGTATTTAGGAATATGTGGTTAGTTTTTGAGACACACAGAATTTTACATGTCGAAGTTGGAAAGCTCATTTTTATTCTAAGTTTTGTAGAAAATCCTCCTTGGTCTTAGATTACTGTCCTGGACACTGGACCTAAAATGATGATAATTTCTTGTCAGCTTTGCAATCATGCAATATTCTTTCCACTGTCAAATAATTGAATATGCAGCTCTTTGTGAAATGTAGAAAACTTTACTATCGTTTTAGCTTCAGCATAGCTTGATTAAAATCATGACACTTTCAAAACAAATATTGTGGTGTAAAAACATGAAACTTGGCTTAAAAATGTGCGGGCCCCCACATATATGGCCTACCTGTACAGGGTAGGAACATTTTGATGGTCAGGGAAATAAGCAACACAGGCGGTGATCAACAGAGTGAGCCACATCACAGATTCTTATCAACTACAGGTGTTAACCACATTGGGATCCCTGGTAACAGGCTCTAACCAGTGCAAGTTTCAATCAATATCATCAGTCCATACATTAGACTTGAGATGCAGTTTTTTCATTTTCAGACCGGTGGCTACCAGGGATATTTATTTAACTCTGCTCTTCACTCAGCGACACTGCTACGTCTGTCTGGAATAAATCATTTTTTTTCTTTCTCCCTTACTTTTCTTTTGGTAAACATAAGAAAAAGAAAGAATATTGATCATCTGGCTATTTTAAATGCACCATGGAATTCCTGCGTTTTTGTGCATGGACCCTTTATGGCTGAATGTGGACAAGTAGAGGCCTGAATATGTGGTGGAGTCTAAGTACAGGGTGAGGTACAGCTGGGATTTATAAAGTATAAGTGCTTACTTTATATGCCTGTTTTTTTTTTTTATGTACAATTACAGATGAGACCCCAGATCTTGATCCCTGACCTGTCATATGTGTTCCTTTGTCTTCATAATGCAATTTACGTAGTACTGTTCTCTAGCAAAACCTCTGAAACCTTTACACAACAGTTTGAGTTTTACAGAGATTATATTGTTTACAGTGACTTCAGCCCCCTTGAACTTTTCAACCTTTTGCCACATTTAAGTTTTCAAAGATTAAGATATAATATTGTAATTCTTTGTGAGGAATCAAACAGTGGGACACAATGATGAAGAGGAACAAAATTTATTGGAAACTTTAAAATATATATAAAAAAAACAAAAAAAACAACAGAAGAATGGGGTGTGCAATGATTAGCCTTAATTTTCTACTCACCCCCATGCTGAACAACACTCTGAGTACTTTTTTGATATCTCAAATGCATCTGGAGATCTGGAGGCTTCTGCGTGCCTGCCGACATTCAAATAATGTAGGGCTATGGTGCCCGGCACGATAGGTCCATAAAAGTCCACAAAAAACGCGGCAATATTCCTCCATACCGCTCGTCGGCGCAATGTATTCCAAGTGTTCGGAGTGGGTAGCATCCAGAATTTACTCCAAAACAGCCTACTGCAGCTTGTTGCATAGAGCATAAACAGTAGTGTGTATAGATTTCCTGAGCGCATCGTACCTGTGCGCTGATCACGCGAGTTGACGGAAGCCGGGCAGACCAAACCAGATGAAAGTGCGACGCTTTAGGATCCTTATGAAACAGTTTCGTCTCGGCACCATGGACCTCCATTATTTGAATGTCAGCAGACAGCAAGCAAGAAGCTTCCCAGATTTATATAGATGCATTTGAGAGATATCAAAAAGTAATTCCAGAGTGTTGTTCAAAGTATGGGGGTGAGTAGAAAATGAAGGCTGTATCATGCGTTTTGGTGTACTATGCCTTTAATTGCAGCAAACTCTCTCCAGAAGTTCATTGAGGATCACTGGAATGATCCAGTGTTGACCTTATTGACTGGTGATGATAAATGGAATCCACCTCTGTGTAATCAAGTCTCTGTATAAATGCACTTGCACTGTGATAGTCTCAGAGGTCTGTTTAAAGCGCAGAGAGCATAATACGAAGAACAGTTGAACGCAAAAGGCAGGTCAAAGATACTGTTGTAGATAAGTGTAAAGTTGTTTTTTATTAAAAAAGAAAGATTTAAACATCCCAAAGAGTTACAAGCTTTATTATATTGAAATGGAAGGAGTATCAGATTGGCTGATAAATATATTAAGATCAACTCCTTCCTTCCTTGTAACTTTCAGTTCATTGTAGGGAGAAAACTGATAAGAGATGCAGCCAAGAGGCCCATGATTACTCTGCTGTTCTTCAGCAGGGACAGGGAAAATAGTTTAAATTGATGTGAAGATGGATGGAGCCAAAGACCTCAGACTGGGACGAAGATTTATGTTCCAACAAAACAATGATCCAAAACATAAAAAAATATTTACAATGGAATGGCTCACAAAAAATACATATCCAGGTGTTAGAATGGCCTAGTCAAAGTCCAGACCTGAATCCAATCGAGAATCTGTGGAAAGAACTGAAAAATAGGCAAAACTTTCAGTCTCTTGATTTTCAAAACTGATGGACACACCCCAAGCGACTTGCAGCTATAATTGCAGCAAAAGGCGGAGCTACAATGTATTAACATAAGGGGGCTGAATAATCTTGCACAGCCAATTTCTCAGTTTTTGTTAAAGCCCAAAATATCTAATAAATTCCACTCCACATCCTCATTTTGTCCCACTTGCTAATTCTTCACAAAGAATTACAATTTTAGATCTCAATGTTTGAAGCCTGCAATGTGGCAAAAATACTTTTGTTGCTAATGTATACATCTTTATCCAGGTCTTGTGTCTTATTTGTCTGTGTGTGAATTTGGTTACTCACATAACTGCACCAAAGTTCCAATTTTAATTAGGGAAATATATATTACATATATGTTTCTTCCCGCTTCACAAATATGTTTTTTGAGTTGTTCTAGAACACAAAAGTCCAACAAAACACACATGTTTATGGTTTTCAATGTAACAAATACATTTTCAAATTAGATGAATACTTATGATGCACTGTGTAAAACTAAAGATAATGGATGCACAATAAGTCTTTAAGTTTTAAAAAGGAAAATATTTTTATATCAACAGGAAATATACACACAATTTCATATTTATACACATAATTTCTTATAAGAACACCATGATATCAGTATCTGAAGGGAATTTGATTAAAGCTTTAGTACCCACAACCCTAGAGCAACAAGCTAAAAGCACAAAAAATACATTTTTTTTTTGTTTGTTTCCCACAACTTGGCACATATTGAATCCCAGAGGGAGGATAGCACCAGACTGAGAACTTATTTGGACACCTGAATAAAGCCTTCAGCAAATGTAAGAAAAAAATGTCATTAGTGCAAAGTTCTGTCACAGACTGTGATTGATTGTATTGCATTTCCATCAGGGGTAAACATTCATCTCTGGTGACTGGTAATGGCGGTAATAATATTTGCTAGTAGAGAATTTAAAAAGTGCCCATCCTTATGCATGTTAACATACATCGTACCTTCTCACAGGGAAACAGGAATATATTTGAGTATAGCTTTTAATCAGCTCTACAGGTAAAACTGTAAGTGTATAAGCACTCTGATGCCCTCGCTAAGAGTCAAAGGAGCTACTTCTGAGAACTTAAGTTCAAATAAAACAAAACCTAAAATATAGCAATGAGATTATAACTACATATAGTTCTACTATATTTTATGTTCCACTACTCTATCTTTATTTTAAATATAGAGAAGTGAGAACTTTTACCATTTACATTATATACAGTTGGTATACTGTTAACTTTCAGATTCAGTCAACAGTGTATAATCTGGAGTCACAGTTATGAAAATATTTAATCTTCATTCCAGATTAATCATTCAGGTCTATATGTTAAATGGTAACCCAGTCTAAAAAATGGGGAGAACAGAGTACAAGAAAATACAAAAAGGTCCCCCAAAAATAGCAGAATGTCTATATTTTCCCCCATAAGCTTGTATAAAAAGCTTTCAGTTATTCTTCAAGGAGCACAGGCTAAATGGTTTCTCTCAAAAGTGTATTTTGTCTCAATGGATTAAGTTCAGGTCTGCTGCAGGAGGGACCCTGATGGCCTCCAGGACAGCGAACCTGCATAGGCTTCTACAGGCAAGAATTTCTGTGCACCTTGTCAGCACCATTCACCGACTCTTTGGTCAGACTCGACGGAACACCTCGAACAGGGAGGCCACAGAGTGCATGCGGTAGAAAAGGTTCAGAGGAATGGCAAAATTGAGAACTGTTGTCCAAGAGGTGAAGCCAAACGTCTCCTCTTCTAACCCGTTGTCGTACTGTGGCCTGCAGCCAAAGGCGGGAAGAATCCACAGCTGAAAGAGGAAAAATGTGTTTCTTTAAAGGATAACTGCATGATAATAAATATAATAAAACTTTAGACTATAATAAATGTGGGGTTTACACCTCTGAATAAAACCCAGTGCAACCTTTGCATTCAGGAGCATTCTCATTAATGAATGAACAGATTCCACTCATGTGTACTTTTATTCTTAGTATAAATACATTTTTTTCTGTGACGAACTGGGAGTTTGTTATTGGACATTTTTTAACAAACACCAACACCAAGACCAAAGAAAACAAGTTCAAAGCTGGGATAGTGTAGGAATGAATAATCCACACTCTGAACATGTCACAGAGCACAGTCTGACCTCTCATCTGAAGTGGAAAGTTCAGATGATTTTAACTTTCTTGCCTAAATGTAAAATGGGGCGAAAAGCTAGTAATGTATAACAGTACAAAAAGCACAGTGCTGGGAGCATCAGGCTGTGGAGATGCTTTTCTTTAGCAGAAACTGCAACTTTGGACAAAGCTGAGGGGAAGATAGATGGAGCTAAATACACTTTGAGGCCATAAATGATTTGAGAGCGGACAGAGGTTTACTTTCCAAGAAAACAAATGGATATAATGTACAGCCAAGGATAAAACAGAATCGTCATTAAAGCCAGGTAGCTGAGAGGAATCGTAAAGCTATATCTGAAAATCTTTGCCGCCATTCTAAAGTTCACTGCCAAGTATGGACCTACCTTGCTTTTTATATAGTGATATTTTCAAATTTGTAAACAGTTTAAAAAAGTATTAAAACATATTAGATTTGTCCAAACCAAAAAAGCAATAGAAGGGAGATCATCATGAAGTTTGATTGCAGTCTTTCTTTAATGCTATAGTGACTTAAATACATTTTAAAAGAACCTTTGAATTAAAGCTACAGTGTGTAATTTTCAGCGACATCTAACGTCCAGGCTGCAGACCGCAGCAACATGAACATCTCCCCCCCCCACCGCTTCTCCCCCTCAACAGTACGGCGAGCGTTACGGG
>JAGKQL010005674.1:0-11128 GCA_018398635.1 Cyprinodon brontotheroides
TCATCAAAAGGCGCAGACCCCCGAGTCAATCTGGTACCTACACCGTCTTCCCTACAGAAAGAACTAATGTCTTTAAGGGACTCTAAACTGTTTTAAGCCCTTTCGTCTGTAAACTAGATTAGTAGGAAATTATTGTGATCATCAAACTGTAAAGAAACGCGTTCAGTCGTCTGTCGTCCTCTGCTGATTCAGGAGTCGTGCCACAATGGCAGATCTGTACTGTTAGGAGAAGAAAAGCTGGAACTTTAGCTGAAGCCTGGATCATTTCTAACTCATTTCATAAACTGTACAAAAGCAAAGTTAAACATTTAACAGTTCCACTGTTAAACGCTCTCGTTGTTTTTTTTTGATTGTTTGTTTTTTTTTACAGCATCACAAAAGCAGAGTTTAGGTTATGACACAACATGAAACAAATGACAATAATAAAAGCATTTAAACTTGAATAAAAACATCCACTGTGGCCCTCTAGTGGCGGAACAGCAGAACGGCAGCTTGTTCCGGGTCAGTTGTTCTTGGTGAACTCGCCTGCCTCCCAGCGCAGAGCCATGGCACTCTTCCGCCTCCCCGCCGTAAAGGCCTCAGGAAACTGAAAGACAGGGGGAGATTTCCTTAAATATATTTAAATATTTTTCTTTTTTTAATCACCTATTAATCATACATGGTGACATTTAAAATAGTGATTCCACCTGAAAAATATTCTTCAATGCCTTTCTGTTATATGATTACAAACAATTGTATTTCCAATTTATAGTTTGGGAGCTGTGCTTATTTTAATTCACATATGGAATTTGAGAGTAATGGGGTGTTTAGATTCAGCTACTGTTTTCCGGCTGCAGACCAGAGAGGATAACCAGCTCCCTCTGAGTTTAGGAGGCTTGAGATGATAAAGGAAGTTTTTGATCCAGAGGAGCATCAAGGTTGGTCAAACTGAGGATTACAGACTGTGTGTCTTTGAAGTAAATGAGGAAACTTAGAATGTTTTTCTTACGGCTTTCGACAGGGTAAAGGTGCATTCACAACCAACAAGTTTTAGGCATCAAAAAAGCTTAAACAGGGAGATTGGAACACGAGTTGCTTTTGAAGCTTCAACGCTCTGGTTGTTTTATCTGTTATGTTCTGTAGCTTCAGGCTAGAGGGCAGCTTTGGCTTTATTTAATCTATGAGTTGCAAACATAGATTTAACATGTTTTTAAGTGATTCCCAGCCCGTGGTCTTTCTGCATGGAGTTATCATGTTCTCCCCTGAGCATGCGTGGGTTCTCTCCAGGTACTCAGGCTCCCTCCCACAGTCCAAAAAAAACATGACTGTTAGGTTAAATGACTTGTCTAAATCCTCCTTAGGGAGTGTGTGTGAATGGTTGTTTGTCCTGTTTGTCTCTTGTGTTACCCTGCAATAGACTGGCGACCTGTCCAGGACGGGCCCCGCCTCCTCGCCCATTGACTGCTGGAGATAGGGCACGTCCTCGCGATCCCACCCAGGACAAGCGCTAGTCAGATAATGAATGGATGGACGGATGTTTTTAAGTGAGAAAGTCCACCTCCAAACATCCTCTGTTCATCAGTTCATCAGGATTATAATCCCACTAAAATCTGCAGTTCTTGTCTCGGCCTCAGCAGTTGGCCTCTCAAACTGAGCCTGGTTCTGGTTCTAGTGGAGGTTGGACACTTATTTTCTGAGAAAAATCCTCTTTCATACCTTTAATGAGAAGAATGGTTGAAACCATCCCTCAGGAGCCAAAGTGGTTGATTTGTTGTCCTTTCATGGCTTTTAATCCCTGTGCAGCACGTTGTGCTCTTTATCTTAACCCACTGGAGATGTTTTAGCTCCAGTTCCTCCATCTCATCTACAAATGATGTAGCTCCAACTCACTGCTTCCTTAAACATGTCATTATAAATTCTTGCTTGCTAGCTGTACTAGCCCAGTTGCTCATGTGGTTGTACATGTCCTCCTCAAAATATTAGCAGATTGTGATAAAGTTAATTATTTACTATAATGTAATGATAAAACTTGAACATTCATATATTTTAGATTCATTACACACTAACTGAAATATTTAAGGTCTTTTATTGTCTTTATATGGATGATTTTGGCAGACAGCTCATGAAACCAAACCAAAAACCAAAATTCCTATCTCACAAAATTAGCATATCATGAAAAAGATCTCTGAATGAACTTTGCACCTAATCATCTGAATCAACAAATGAACTCTAAACACCTGCAAAAGATTCCTGAGGCCTTTAAAACTCCCAGCCTGGTTCATCACTCAGACCCCAATGATGGGTCAGACTGCCGACCTGCCTGCTGTCCAGAAGGCCGTCATTGACCCCCTGAAGCTGGAGGCTATGACACAGAAAGATATTTCTGAATGAATAGGCTGTTCCCAGAGTGCTGCTGTATCAAGGCACCTCAGTGGGAAGGAAAACCAGAAGAGGCGACCGGACCCTGAGGAAGATTGTGGAGAAGGGCCAATTCCAGACCTTGGGGGACCTTCAGAAGCAGTGGACTGAGTCTGGAGTAGAAACATCCAGAGCCTCTGAGCACAGGCATGGGCAGGAAATGGGCTACAGGTGCCTTTCCCCAGGTCAGGCCACTTTAGAACCAGAGACAGCAGCAGAGGCGCCTGACCTGGGCTACAGAGAAGCAGCTCTGGACTGTTGCTCAGTTTTATACGTCATTTGGAAATCAAGGTGCCAGAGTCTGGAGGAAGACTGGGGAGAAGAAAATGCCACAAGTCCAGTGTCAAGTGCCCACAGCCAGTGATGGTCTGGGGTGCCATGTGTTGTCGGAAAATTTAGATTTCTCTATTATATATTAATTTATCATATTTACTCACTATAAAAGTTTTCACTCAGTCTGTTTCTCTCTGAAGGCCAAACAATTCTCAGTTGGATGGTGTTTGTAGACCAGAAATAGCTTATTCCCATAACAAACCAGATTCTTTCTCGAGGTTTATTCATAACATGTTACAGTTTCACCAAAGTGTCTGTAATTTGTTTTGACTCTGACTACTTTTCCATTGTTGTAAGTAAGGAGGAACGAACGCTGCCCAGGCAGAACAGGGCTGAATACTATGCCATTAGGGCTGCATAATGAACTGTTCTCTCTTTGCGAAGATATGAATAAATGTGCCGACTGAGTGAAATCCATTGATCTCCGTTTATTTAACTAGGGTGAATAGTGGAATATTCTTTTCCCACAACACATGTCAGCTGCTGAAGTTGGGTTTTATCAAGGGCAGGGTCAATGCAGCTATCAGGAGAGTCTGGAGCACTTCATGCTCCCATCTGCTGAAAAGCTTTATGGAGATGAAGACGACCTGGCACCTGCTCACAGAGCCAAAGCCACTGGTAAATGGTTTACTGGTATCACTAGGCTCAATTGGCCTGCCAACTCTCCTGACCTGAACCCCATAGAGAATCTGTGGGATATTGTGAAGAGAAAGTTGAGAGACACAAGACCCAACACTGTGGATGAGCTAAAGGCTAAACGCTATGGAAGCATCGTGGGCCTCCATGACACCTCAGCAGAGACACAGGCTGATTGCCTCCATGCCACGCCGCATTGAAGCAGTCATTTCTACAAAAGGATTCCCCACCAAGTATTGAGTGCATAACTGTACAGATTTATTTAAAGGTTGACTTTTTTGTATTAATAACACCTTTCTTTTATTGGTCGGATGAAATATGCAAATTTTGTGAGATAGGAATTTTGGGTTTTCATGAGCTGTCTGCCAAAATCATCCGTATGAAGACAATAAAAGACCTGAAATATTTCAGTCTAATATAAAATATATGAATGTTCAAGTTTTATCATTACATTATGGAAGATAGTTAACTTTATCACAATTTGCTAATATTTTTGAGAAGGACCTGTACGTATATCCCTGTAATGTATCTAGTCTATCTGCTTATAGCTCTTTGACAGCGGCAGCAGTCAGGGATTTTAATCCTACTGTAATTCTGGATTATGCTACAACTGTTCCTCTAACAGCAAACAGACAGAGATGACAAAGACTGAAGCTACAATGTATTTCCAGGCTTTCTCTGCATATAAGTGTTGCTAACTGAGAGAGAAGAGGGATGGTTTGAATCGTGTGAATCCCTTTATTTTCCCACAATCACTCTGCATTTAACCCATTCCCTTGGGGAGCAGTGGGCTGCCATTGTATGGCACCTTGGGAGCAGTGTGGGGTTGAGGTTCTCGCTTTGGAATCCAGAGTGGAGGCTATGGGATTGATCAGGGGTACTTGCAACCTTCTCAGAGCACAGCTAACTGCTCTAACCACTAGGTCAACACTCATGGGACCAAACCAGTTTGTTGTGTTGGATGGGATGTCAACAGCAATCCCTTAGAGACAAACTTACCCTGTGGTCACAGGATAAGGCAGAGCGATCCATCCTGTGGGGGGTTTTCATCGGGGATGATGGAGAGGACTTGCACTTAACGGGTACAATACCTAAAAATCAGATCAAACAAATGATTCAGGAAAGAGGAAGTGAAACGTTACAGACGATGTGACGTGTGGAGAATCTTATTGACATACCTGAGGTATCAAATGACAAAGTGTCCATGTGATTTGCCAGGCCAGTTTCCGTGCCAAACATGTCTTTCCCATATAGGGTTGCCCTCTCCTTCCTGAGCTCTTCCTCCCTCTGCTTCACCAACCGTATCTCTTCATCTACCAAGGATATTGTGCTTCTTGAACGGAGTTTGAAGAAGGGGTTGTTGAGGAACATTTTTTCCTGGGGCTCGTCACAGCCTTTGTTCAGGGAGAAGTCAGAGGCACTTCGAATGATCAGATTGGATGTTTCCAGGATGATCAGATTGGAGCTGTTTTCGTCTGGGCACCATTCTCCAGATCCAGAGGGCGCGTTGTCTTTGCCAAACGTTAGGCTGGATGCCAAGTCTTTTCTTGGGTCTACGATTATAACATTGTTTGCAGACACTTCCTGCTTTGATGGTTCATTAGTTGGTGATGAGGTGATGATGAATGACGGAGTGAGTGGAGTACTAATGGATCGAGGGATGCTTCTTGATGGAGCGCAGTCAGTTGATTTGCCCATTCTGGATAGTCCCCTTTCCCTTTTTAAGTTTTCTTCCCTCTCCATGGATATACGAATCTCCCTTTCGATTGGTGTTTCGGCGTCATCATAAGGGGACCTATAGCTGGAATCATCCAGGCCAGAGTCCTCTGAGCAAGGGCTGAATTGTGTGTGGGAATAATCCGTGACCAGGTTCAAACTCTCCAGATCCCGTGCCTTCTTAGGGGTTCTTTCAATGTGTCGGACTGGGGTGTACATGAAGCTGTGGCTGCTGTGAAGGTTTGACTGCCTGCTCGAAGGTATGACAATCTTATTTTTCATTTGCTTCTCCATTTCTCGCCACTGCTTGCGAGCAAGCTGGAAGTCCACATGTTCTGTACTGACGTTTTCACTCTTTGTCTCCTGAATGACACAGAAGTCTTTGGGCAGCCTCTTGACTGCGTCCACACTGCCGTCGTCTTGGGATTTCGAGTGGTTATGGTTGACATCTCTGTAACTTTCGCTCTCGTCTTCCGATATTTTTGACAAACCTTGAAGGCTGAACGGGCTGTATTTAACCTCATGCAGGGGTGTCGGGGAGCAGGTTACAATCCCCGGTTGTTCCAAGACTTCAGACACTTTTGGGACCTCAATACTAATTGCCTCTTCAAAGTTGGTCCTCTCTGGGTCATTGTAGTCTGTCTCGTCAATTTTCTGGACAAAAAGTTCCTGGGCACTCAGCTGCAGACTATCCAAATATGAGTCATCATCTTCTTTATTTATGGAGGAGGAGAAAATAGCTCTCCACTTTTCATCTGTATCACTATCTGATGAAGCCGCCGCAATCTCCACTCTCAAACATTCATCGATGTCTTCCGGGTTATGGTAGGACTCATTGGAAACATCTGACATGGCCTCCTCTCTTATGCACTGCTCTAAGGGAGACTCCTCATGAAAAGGCTGGTCAAACAGTATTTCATCAACATCTGGACCTTCATCTGTATATTCGGCTAGATGTGTGTAGGACTCATCATCTAAATCAATAATATCTCCTCCCTCTGGTCCGAGTTCTCCGTACAGCTCCAGTTGAGGATCCTGATCCTCAGGGTCATCTTCAAGTGGAAGGTCTTGGTGAAGCTCAGGGTTAATTAGCCTCTCAGTTTCTTCCTCAGTCTCTGGTTCAGCTTGTCTTTGCAACATGTACCCCACCCCCCAGTCTTCCTCAGGCTCCGGTTCAGCATCTTTCTGCAGCATGTCCCTCACCCCACAGTCTTCCTCAGGCTCCGGTTCAGCATCTTTCTGCAGCACGTCCCTCACCCCACAATCTTCCTCAGTCTCTGGATCAGCTTCTCTCTGCAACACGTCCCCCACCCCACAGTCTTCCTCAGTCTCTGGTTCAACTTCTCTCTCTGCAACACGTCCCCCACCCCACAGTCTTCCTCAGTCTCTGGTTCAGCTTTTCTCTGGAACATGTCCCCCACTCCCCAGTCTTCCTCTGGATCTGGTTCAGCTTCTCTCTGCAACACGTCCCCCACCCCACAGTCTTCCTCATTCTCTGGTTCGGCTTCTTTGTGCAACACATCTCCCACCCCCCAGTCTTCCTCTGGCTCTGGATATCGCTCAGGCTCAGGCACTCCTTCGTGCCCCACATGTTGCTCTGACTCATTCTCCTGCTCAGTGTCTTTCTCTTGTGTGTCTTGCATCCTACGATGGGCCTCGTTCTCATAAACACTGTCAGCACTGGAAAGGGTATCAGACACAGATGAGTTCAGGGACTCATTCCTGTTGAGCTCTTCGGTCTTTTTCTCATCTTCACAGGTGCCTGGTCTGGTTTCAGAGAAGGGGCTGTCATCGACCTGCCTGGTGCTGCTTGGACTTAATTGTTCCTTAACTTCCTGAGAGTCTGAGACGTCCGCCTGTAACCCAGCTAGCTTATCACAAGCACTAAAATCCATTTCATGCTCGGCTCCCTCCATTTCACAGTCCATCTCCAGCGTTGATGGTATGTCTGTTTCCATGGTGACAGAGTTGTGATTTTCAGTCTCTTTCAAGTCTTGTTCATCGGTGTCCTTCTTCTCAGATGAAACAGTCTGTGGGAAACAGACAGAGCAAAGAGGCTGAAGGACGCCACCAGAACCATAAACACTCAGCTGGCATCTACCGACTACAGTTGTCTCTGCATTTCATAAAGGTTTATTTAAATATTTCACTTCATGGACTATAAATAGATATATAACCAGGGTGAAGGTGGAGGTTTCCACGTTACCTCACCAGGACCTCAGTAGGTCCAGTTAGACCTTCTGCTATTGTTCACATCTGGGACAGCTCCCTGTTTGGGACGTCTCTCCTGGTTAGTTGATGTGTATGTGTAGGGGGGGGTGCAGGAGGAGCTTGTGTTGCTGTTGCCAGGCTGCCTGATTGCCTCCCTGAATGTGCAGCATTCAGACAGGATGTTATGTAAGGCTGCTGCGGGGGTCAGCTGCCCACACACTCCCAGATGAGCAAGTGTCCCTGTGAGACGACAGGCTCCTAGTCCCTTTGCTCTTCATACCAACACGCGTTTCTTAGATCTTCTGTCAGTTCGCTTTTTTCACATGTTTAAACACCCTGAACTGGATAATTGTTGAACAAGGACTGAGCAAAATATAAACCAGGAAAAAATAAGCTCTAGTCTATCAGGAAAGTATTCACACACCTCAATGTTAAGCTCTAAATTCTTCATATGACACCCCAACATGACAGATGTTTGCAAAGTTATGAGAAAAAGAAAACAGCAAAACATTCAAATCTGAGTTAACTTTTCTTAAAAGAAGTGGAGTTTTCTTGAATTGATCAGGTGAGAAGATGATTAACATTTAAAATGAGAAAAGCAGTAGTCTCTCATTTCAAGTGGTAAATGATGGAGTTAGATCGGTCTCGGTTTTCACAAAAATGCATATGTGATTCATACATGCACAAGAAAAATCCACACAGCACAAATCACGCAAGCATATAAGATCCACACACACACACACACAGCACCATTCATGCAAGCATACAAGATCCACACAAACATTTCGATTCAAGCAAGCATACAAGATCCATACACACACACACACACACAGCACAAATCAAGCAAACATACATGATCCACACACAGCACGATTCATGCAAGCATACAAGATCCACACACAGACAGCACGATTCACGCAAGAATACAAAATCCACATACACACACAGCACGATTCACGCCAAACTTACAAGATCCACTGACAGCACGATTCACCCAAGCATACAAGATCCACACACAGAGCATGATTCACGCCAAACGCCACAAAATCCACACACGGCACAATTCCAGCAAGCATACTGTATCCACAAACACTGACAGCCGCGATTCACCCAAGCATACAAAATTGACACACACACGGCATGATTCCATACAAGCATACAAGATCCACACACACAGCACAATTCATGCAAGCATACAAAATCCACACACAGACAGCTGAATTCACGTGCACGTACAAGATCTACACACCCACAGCATGATTCACGCAAGCATGCTAGATCCACACACGGCACAGTTCACGCAAGAATACAAAATCCACACACACAGCGCAATTCATGCAGAAACTTACAAGATCACACACACAACACACAGACAACAACACAAGCATAGAAAATTGACACACACACGGCATGATTCACACCACCAACACAACAAGATCAACACACACACAGCACGATTCTCTCAAGCATACAAGATCCACACACAGACAGCACAGTTCACGTAAACTTACACAGATCTACACACACACAGCACACAGACACGAAAGCATACTAGATCCACACACACAGCACACTTCACACAAGAATACAAAATCCACACACACAGCACAATTCATGCAAACTTACAAGATCCACACACACAACACAATTCACGCAAGCATACAAAATCCACATAATCACAGCATGAAAAACATACACTTACAAGATCCACACGCACAGCACGATTCACACAAGCCTACAAGATCCACAGACTGACAGCATGATTCACACAAACATACATGATACATACAGACACAGCTCGATTCACACACACACAAGAACCACACACACAGCTCGATTCACTCAAGCATACAAGATCCCCACACAGGCAGCATGAATCATGCAAGCATACAAGATTCCCACACACAGCATGATTCATGCAAGCATAAAAGATCCACACACACACCATGATTCACACAAGCATTAAAGATCAAAACACACTGCATGATTCATGCAAGCATACATGATCCACACACACAGCATGATTCGCACAAGCATACAAGATCCACACAAACAGCTTGATTCACTCAAGCATACAAGATCCACACACACGCAGCATGAATCATGCAAGCATACAAGATTCACACACAGCATGATTCACGCAAGCATACAAGATCCACAAACACAGCATGAATTATGCAAGCATTAAAGATCCACACACACTGCATGATTCATGCAAGCATACAAGATCCACACACAGCATGATTCACGCAAGCATACAAGATCCACAAACACAGCATGAATTATGCAAGCATTAAAGATCCACACACACTGCATGATTCATGCAAGCATACAAGATCCAAACACAGCACGATTCACGCAACACTACAAGATCCACACACACACAGAACGATTTTTTGAGACTCTCCCGATGTACCTCAACACAAATACATTTTTTGTATTTGTGTTGAGGTATTGGGATGGTTTGCAACTAATCACAGAGTTCCATTGTATAAGCCAATCACAAGAAAATAATCCATATGGGACGACTTTTTACTCTGCTCCAGTCCGGTGTTCTATCAGCTCAGCGTACTGCGCCAGGCCAGCATACCCTTAGCAATACGTACTGCACAGAGTTTCCTCTCTCTCCACTCTCCTTACATACAAACACACAGTTTTTTTTGCAATTTAGTCAGGTCGTAGTTTGTGCATAACACAACAAAAAAATAATTCACTAGTTGCATTGCATGTGCGTTTGACGAGGATCTATTAAAGAATGATTGGCATTTTTCACAGAGAATTTAATATTTATAGGGATAGTATTCTACAATTCAGTGACAGGATAGGAGATTTATTTATTTTCAGTTTGTTTAATATAAGCAAAATGTGGATCATGAAGAAATACTGAAAAAAATCACATTACACATAAATAGATTCATTAATTCTGCAGGGGGAAATGAATGACTTTAGGGTTAGATTAGGATTCACTTGGTGATAACAACCTACTGTGCCTACTGGCACAATCTGAAGTCATTCCATAGGACTGATAACCACTGATAACTATCCTGCGCATGCATGCGTATCACTAAGGGTATGCTGGCCGACGCGGAATACTGAGCTGACAGAACACTGGCCGGGTCAAGATCCACAACTGCAATCGCAGTAAACAGGAAAAAGAATATTGAGAAGATCCAGTTTATCAACTTAAAATATGATAATGAGAGATCGGTAACTACAAAATAGAGCATAATTCTTGTACACTTCTGTTTAATTAAATCATTGCATGCAGAATACTGGTACTTCAACAGACCAGGAAGCAGATTTCTCATCTCCATCAAAATATTTATTTTATACTGAGTTTATACTTGCCTAAAGAGCTATACTGAATGAATTAGAGGTTAGGGCTCTGACCTTTGGGGCCTCCAGAATTTGACCTTTGGAGCCTCCAGGTTGTGACCTTTGGGGCCTCCAGACTGTGACCTTTCAATTCAATTAAATTAAGTTTATTTCTATAGCGCCATTTCCCAACACATGTCATCTCAAGGCACTTTCCAGTTCACCAGATCATCCAGTCAGATTGATTCAAAGTTTTCTGTCTAAGGAAAACCAGTTGATTGCATCGACTCATTGACTCTTCAGCAATCCCTCACACTAAGCATGCTTGTAGCGACAGTGGAGAGGAAAAACTCCCTTTGAACAGGAAGAAACCTCCAGCAGAACCAGGCTCAGTGTGAGCGGCCATCTGCTGAGGCCCACTGGGGTTCAAGGAGACAGAAGCAGACATAGAAAAAGAAGCATAGATACAAAAAGCAACTGTCAACCAGCTCCACAGGCGGCCCCGTCCAGGAAACACACA
>JAGKQL010005675.1:0-10883 GCA_018398635.1 Cyprinodon brontotheroides
ATTATTATTATTATTATTATTATTATTATTATTATTATTATTATTATCCCTTTCTCTAATATTTTTGTGGGTAGACTCAAGCAACAAAGATATACAAGTTTTTTCCCCCTCTTTTTCATTTATTCAAACACTGTTACTACATCAAATCCTCTCTTTTGGTACTATGGGACCTGTCATGTACACTCAAGGAAACTCCTCAAAGGTTTTGCATGAATTGTACCAAAAAGGGCATTTTACTTCTTAAGAGTCTGTTCTACAGTCTGGGATGGGTTTATCACTGATGTGCTTTAGCTCTATGTAATATGACCTAGAAAAAATTGGGTGCGAGATTGGAAAAAAAGGTAATATAACAGATACAGTGCAAGATTAAAAGAGTTGACCTTGAACAACTACTTGGCATGGCCAATCATAGTTTTTCTCAGAAACAGTGTACTCTGCAATCAATAAATAAAGGTTTACATGCAATATTTGTATAGTTCTCCTACCAAGCAAACAGAGTGAACACAGACATTGTTTGTCAATTTGTGAAGTTAAGCTATGAAAAGGTAAGCTTGTGTATATGCATGTTCCATCAAAGAGGGTAAACACCTTTGATGTTTGGGTTTCTCTACACAATCTGATTGGTGCTGATTTCTGTTAGTAAGGAACTTAATTAACAGCCTTGATCCAAAAACATGCTGGCAGATAGATGGAATTACAACCCACACACCTGGTTCACAGTGACAGTGGTTCCAGAGCAATGTGGGCACACTGTAACAAAAAAGAGGCAAATGCAATGTCCTGGAAAGAGCTATAAATTACATTCTCGCCTCCCTGCAGAGAAGTGCACGATTTGGTCAGTTGGATAAATGTATGGATGGCTAGATAAATGGCTATGAAGCATAAAGGAGAATGGAGAAAGCACCAAGCAAGCATGTCGTTTGAGATGTACAAACGAAAGTCTGAAGACAAATGAGCAGCTTGGGACCGTGGGTGTGCATGGGAGCGCAGGATGCAGTGGCGGCCAATGATTAAGATTCATTGTTCTTATCTTGTTTCTATCCATCTCTGCTAAAATGTGCAGACATCACTGAATAAGTGTGCCACCAAGTTGGATGGGATTTGTGCATGTGTGTTTGTTTGGATGCGGGTGTACGTAGATGTCAAGAGATCAATGAGGACCAAAGAAAATCTCTAATCCAAGAAAAGATAATATTAATTGTTTGATTAGTGTGTTTCAACACGGGTTGAAAATGTACAATTCACACAGTACATGGTGTCTGCGAAAGCAAGCGATTAAGGCTTTAACTGGATTAAATGTGACTGCAGTACACATCCTTGCCCACTGTTGATCCAAATAGCATCTGAAAGACTTGGACTTATTCAACCTGAATTTGGAAAAGTCAAATAACGAGCTATGTGATTCAGCTACATTTTCTCTCATATTTCCCTTAATAAATATGACTTAATTTGCAGCAGTTCACAGTGACTTGACGTGAAAGTGCCGCAGGGCCAAATGGTGGCAGCCGATTGCTGTGAAGTGACTCCAGGGCTACAGCGTGCTGACAGTGAGATTAAGCGCCAAGCAGCAGGGGCAGTTTTAATTACCCTTTCCTTATGCCCTCTCGGTTACAATGTGGCATGGGAGATATTTCCAGAGGAGTCTGCAAGGAAAGAGAAGTGGACATGAGCCTCTGCCATCTGCTGTCTTTTGTTTTCATCTCAGAAACCAAGACCAGAACAACAGGTGAACCTAAAATCTCAGGTGTTGAGTGAGGACCTAGGAAAAGCTGATATTGGTTTTGACATTGTTTAATAAAAGTTGTCCCTTCTCCATGGTGCCCTTGACTGTTTTTTTGTTTGTGGTAGCTGCACAGACACGTCTAAAGGAAAAGAAAAAACAGCTTCAGGGACAGACAATAAGAGGAGAAGCCTTCCAGGCTTGTACTATTTAATGGCATCTGCCTTCTAAACCAACACAAATAAGAAATAATCATATCATATCGATTTAGTGTAACAGAAATAGGCTCGATCACTAAAAAATTCTGTTTGTTGAAGCAGGTAGTAAAATTTAAAGGGAGTAATATAAAAAAAAAAATGATAGAAAATGATTATTGGTATGATTGACAGTGACAATTTTTTTTTTTTTTTTTAAATGGAAGGTTGCAAGAAAACTGATGTTATTTCTTGTTCCATCATCCTTACTGGCAATTTAAAATCACACTTTTTTTTTAAACCAAGAACAGTTTTATTACCCCTTAAACCACAACCTATAGTATAAAATATTTGACTAGGTTTTTATTTGTGTTCTGCTGAAAGGCCTGGAAACCTGTCCCTCCTCCCTGCCAATCAGTGGAAAAGACCAAAGACAATCAGAGTGCACCTGGTACAGGTGAATTGCCTTTGTTTCTGATTGAGTTGAGAGGACAAGGAGGGTAATCTTCTTTTTGTGGCAGAGGAAACATTTAGCTCTGCAGTCAATGACTTTATGCAAAGAAAAGCTAACTACAACACCAATGGACAGCCGGACAGCCAAAATTAATCAAAATAGTTATTTTAATGATTAGTGAGCCACGCTTTTTTGGTTTATTGAAATGTTTTATCTTTCCCTGTGTAAATAGGTTTAGCTGACAGTTAAGCTTAGATTCCAGTACATATGCAGTGTGGGAACTATAAATCTGATATTTGTGATGGGAGTACTGCTGCTGAAGGTCATCGAAAATGTAATTAGCACCCAGAGCAGTAATGAGAATTTCGGCATCTGTTCTTTGTCTGCTTTGTGTGTCAACTGTAACGACTGCATGGCGACAGGGTGGTGAAAGCCGGAGAAAGCTTGACCTGTTTGAATCCATAGCCAGACTCTTCGGACCTCCTTATTTTCACGGACCTCGAAAGAGGCAGTCCAGGTAGAACGGCTCATTAGAGGATGCAGCCGCTTAAATCTAACACACACACAGACTCATATGACTTTATGATGTGACTTCTGGAAAGCCATTTGAAATCTGCAAATGCAACATATAAACATTGGAGGTTCTGGGCTCCCTTTGCAGAGCAACAACAGTTTGAGAAGAAACCATTTTGCCCAAACTGGCATTAATAAAAGCAGAGTTTATGGAAAAACAATCTAAAGAAGAGACGACTAGATTAAGTTCTTCACCTTTGCTTCTACAACTACCATCAGACTAAAGCCGGCGCAGAGACTTTTACAGGTGGAAAAAGATTGGGAAGCACTCCAGATTCAAGGAAAACCTACTGGATCCAAAGAGTTAGAAAATTCAGCTACTCAATAGTGTAGATGAGAAGATATTACAAGACCATCGCCTCACAACTTATTCAACAGCTGAAGACAACGTCACAAAAGATGAAAGCACTAGAGAGAAAACCTTGAGATTGCCTTAAAAAGGAATGGCTTCTCAATGTAGCCTGCAAAGGGGACGAGGCTGAACAAAACAAATGATTTAACCACCTCATTGCATTTCTTCAAGGTGAAGAAACAGTCTATGAAATGTTTGTTCAACTAAAGGAGAAGTCGAAACCAGAACCACGGCGAGCCTGGATAAGAGCTTCATCTCAACTCAGCAACCCCACTCAAGGATATGTGGTCGGTGGGGACAGCAAGCACAAGAAAAGGCTGCATTACTGCTAGAAGTTTTATACATTCAAGCTGTCAGAAAGGAAATTTGCTGTTAAGAAGCTAGGGGCCTCCAAAAACTGCCCGGAGATTCACAATGAAAATAATTTCTATAAAACTGAGTTTCTGTGCAGAAGACTATACTGCAGGGAACAGCGCATTGCAAAGAACCATTATTACCTGCGTAATTGGCGTATATTGTTCAATTGCATGAGATAATTGATTGTAGGGCAGCAAAAAGGCTGACTGAACCGAATTTGCTCACTTGGAAGTGACCTGTCTTGTACATCTCAACCAGTCCAACAACTACAACAACAATCCTACCAAACCAACTAAATGATGACGATAACAAGACACTTGGACTCAGCTACATTGTGGAAGAGGAAATGATGCAAGTCATGGTTAACATCCTCCTGTCTAGGAGAAAGAAAAATGTATACTCTGCTCTCAGAAGTATGAGAGCAGACACCCACTGACGAGACATGAATTGCTGAGTCAAGTAGCTTGGTCTGACAATAGCAAAGCAGAAAGGGGATATCTGATCCTAAGAACATTCCGAGAGGCAAAACCAGGGTGTGACATACATGGGACCTTACTTTAACTGATTCCCTCCGCAGAGATCCACTAAATTAATTTGAAGAGTATGTTCAACTAAGTAAAACCAAGTTTCTAAGAGCCCTAACCCTCCCAGTTGCTGTAACTAATTATCTTTTCAGGTGGTATTGAAAACTTGCTACTCTTGATCATAACCTGATGGATGCCAAATATTTCTGAAAAAACAAAAACTTAATTAAAACTATGACGTTGAAATATTTAACATTTTGTTTTTGCTCAGGAATTGTTCGATTACATAAGTTGGGTTTAATAAATACGAGGCATCTTACAATGACTGTGTTAAGGTAAAGAAAATATTCAATTGTTCTGTGAATACATATATGCGTATTAATGGATTTTAACAAAATATATGGAATCATTTGTGGTGGTTAGCTTAAATGTTTAGCTTTAGAGCTTTGGTTCTAAAGTTTTATTTAGATTTGTTTTACTAAAATGATACTAAAATATTTGCTCTAATTTAATTAACTTAATTTGACAATGATAACTATTTCATAATTTTTACATTTTGTCAGTTTAAAATCAAAGGTTGCTTTTGTTTTTTAATCTTGAGGTTTTTTACCTATATAACCAGCTGCCTGTAAAATCATCATTCAAGACAAAGCAAACCAAGTAATCTAAAGGGTTTTTACATAGGGAAATCCAGTAGAAGACTTCCATGTAGAGGTTATCTTATCATGTTGGAAATTGCACAAAGAGGATCCACCACAACTTGACAATCTAATACACATCCAATGATTCCTCAGTATTTCCTTAATATTTAGCTCTATGCAGCTTTAAAACAATTCCAGCTACCCTTTTCCTAGACAAGAAAAGTTTGTCCACAGCATGAATTTGCTATCACCAAAGTTAAGTTTATGTTCAGTGTTCCCAAAATGTAGGTTTTCTTATAACTTTCTTTCTTGCTCATCTTACTACCATGTTCTTTTTTTTTTAATGTATTGTGTGACTATCTAATATCTTCCTTGGGTCTTTTGCCTCGACCATTGTTGTCATGATAGGCTTAAGAGGCTGAACCCACATGCAGAACACCACAGGAAGCTGAGTAAAAGTTTAACAGAGTTTATTGAAAAACACACAGAGTAATTATGAACTGGTTCTGGTACAGGCCCGGGACTGGAATCACTGACATCTGCAGAGATGGATACTTTGATTAGCCAGGCAGCGAGATGGCTTGTCGAGTGTGTAAATTCAGAATGTACCTAGATTAGGTTCTGGCAGATCCTTTGAGAGAGGGGGAACCGGTTGGGTCCAGAGACTGTAGATTCAGCAGGGAGCTCAGCGGCAGCAGCGTCTAGCTTCTGACTCGTGAGTTTCCGACTTTGACTTGGTTTCCTAGCTCTTCCTTGAGAGCTGTTGGAGGAATCCAGACTGATGTCTTCGGGTTTGGCATCCTTGGGCAGGCAGGCAGGTTTCCAGACAAAGCTCATCCAGAGCTTCAGACTTGATCAGGTGTCCTATGAGGCAGAGAAGACAGAGGCAGGTTAGAATCTAGTTTCTCTCTAGAGTCTACTGGATTCTATAAATTAACAGAGGCTCAGGTTTCGCTAACCAAACTTGGTCAACACTGCGATTCGTCGAAGGAAGGTCTGACTGCTGCTTATGTAGGAAGGTCTCCTGATGGGCTGATGAGCTTCAGGTGTGCTGGAGGCTCCAGCCCAGGAGACCCACAGCGCACTCTGCTGGAGAAAGGTGGTAAATCTCCAGATCCCAACAGTAACCCCAGTCCCTAACAGAAAACAGAAAACAGAAGAGGATCCTCGGCGCCCTCTGGTGGGCAAAGCCTCAGGATCCCAACAATTGTTCATAGTTAAAAAGGATTTGCTCTTTAGATGACTTCTAAAGATAATCGAATGTTATGGATTTTTACTTCGGGGTATGTACTGTATAAGAAAAGGCACTGAAAAGCTAATTCATGTCACATTTTGTTAGAATTTACTCGTAAAAACGAATTAATTATTTTCCTTAAACTTCACCAACTCACATAAAGTCCTTGTAATATCCACATTTCTGGTGGTAATGTCTAAAGTGGTAACAAGTTGAAGGTTTATGAAGACGTATTGGATGCACTGCAACATTCTTTGTTTTAAGCCTGCCTCTTTGTGAAATTAAATGTTAGTCCTCCTTACATCGAAAAGAAGACACCTCAGAAAATAAACATTTCTTTTAGAAGTCTGAATATATGTAGATTCAGCAAGTTTTGCTCTAACTTCTCATTTGTCTTTGTTGCCTGACTCAGAGCAGAACATTATTCGAAAATAAAAAAAACAAGCAGTTGAGGAATTCTGTCGAAAGCAGAAGGAGGAGAATACGGTAGTCAGACAGAGTTGGGTTGTGCTGATCAGCAGAAAAGTCATCACAGAAATCAGACACAGATTCAGTATGTAAAATATGCTGCAACCTACATTTCAAAGTCGGATTGTCTTGTTAGTTCCAAGTCCTAGATGTACGCTGCAATAATTTTTTTGCTTGAATTTAACTTTCATACCAAGATGTGTTGTTTAATAATACAGAAGATAATTTCTGGGTGTCACATAGCCCTGTGTCACCTGAACTGTTTATAATTTTATAGTATTAAATCTGAGCTGTTCTGCCATATATCTGGAACTTGTTTTGAAGTCAGATGAATGTGATTCACAAAAAACTGTAGCTTGTTCAAATAAGGTTAATAATTATTTTGAGAAGTTTGAAAAATTACTAAAGATTGATCAGGTCAAATAATAAGAAATCTGATCATACAAATTATATGCGTATAACCTGAGAACACTTACAATTATTGGTCTATGATTAAATCAGCCTACAGTATGCCCTTTGATGCACACCTTTAGCTTAACAGAAAATGTTGGGGACCAGTAGAGATGCACAGAAGAATACACAATTTTAATTTCCATTGGGCTTATAACTCCTTACTTGTAATGATATCATAACATTGGATCGTTGGAATATTCAAGGTGAGAAAGATAGTGGGAAAGTTCAAAGCGTTTATTTTAAACAATACATAAGCGGGCTGCTCGTCAGCTGAGGTGGTCTCACTAAGACTACGAGCATAATTCACTAACCTGTTTCTACGTTCAGTCTGATGTCAGAGAAGGAGTAGAATTCAAACAGGAGGTTTCTCCACAGCTTGCGGCTTGAGTTGCTAACAGAGTTCCAAGGGAATATGCAGAGCAGACTGACCCCAGGCTCACACCGACTACAGTCTTACCGTTGCGGTGCGGTGGGTGCGGCGCCGCAGTGATTCCAAGTCATTAAAAAGACGTAAACCTCTCTCACCGGCTGCTGAGCTGTCGGCTGCGGTTACCGAGACACTCGGCTGCAGAAAATTCGCCTAGAAAGCTATCACTGCGGCGTGTCGAACCCTCTCGCAACAAGTTCTCGCCAAATATCCTTTATTTGGGCGTGTTATCGCATGAAATTACGTGAACTCAAGTGAACTTCCGTTAAATCTCGGACCTGTTGCGGAGCCGCAATCACACCGTAGTCAAAGCCAGAGGGGGTGTCGGGAGTTAGCGGTCTCCGTCGGCTCGGTAACCGCGACCGGAGCCAGTGTGAGCAAGGGGTGAGAAGGCTGACGCTGAGCAGCAGAAGTATCCTTGAGTATCGGAAGACAGGTCCAAGTTCAGTAAGCCAGCAGAATCCAGGAATCAGCCCAGAACAGATCAGAATAACAGACAAAATACAGCGGCAAAGCAAAACTTGGAAGGTCCAAAAGCAAAAACAGGTCAGGATCAGAAAATTAGAATGATATACAATCACTAGAGTTACTCTCACAAACAGCTCGAATAATCTGGTACCGATGACAGGCAAACAGGAAGCATAAATAGCAGCAGGACCCAGAATAATCAGATGAACGGTAATGCAAAACCAGGCAGATTAGGCAGGTGAATGGAATAAACAATAAGGCCAGCATTCAGTGCTAAGAGAATGACATTACTTTTATCAAAGAACCTGCATTTTTTTATTGTGTGCATTGCATTCTATAAGAGAATAAAAAAAAAACTGTCAGGAATTGCAATAAAGAATGAAAACCAGTACTCAGCACGGTTATCCATTGTTTTCAACATTCCCTAATTTATTTTACTTTACTTTTAAGGAGGCAGATTTTCATTTTGTTGGGTTATCTCTATAAGTTGCTTTACTTTACGGAGGTCATATAAAATATTTGCTTTCAACTGTGACTTCTTTTTTTTTTAACCATTTCAAGTCCTCCATAAAGTTGACCATGGCCCAATAGGTGTGAGATGTGTTATCTGTGCTGTTTAGACTGGACCAATTCATTCAGATGTTTGGTGTCCACTGTTTTGCATTCTTTGCTTTTTCACCTGCTCATTCTGTGATAATACTACTTTTATTGATCATATCTGTATTTGTGATGAAAAAAGACCTTGCTTAGAAGCGTCTGTTAGTTGAAAAAATAGGGGGGATTGAGCCTTTCTGTCAATGGCAATTGGGGAACACTCAGTATCTATGTTTAGTTGACTGTGGATTATTTTAAGAAGAACCTAAAAACTGTTCAGTGCTTTGCAATTGCTTTATCTGTGAAAGGCACTTTATGAATACACTTTGCTTACTAACTTGCTCACTGAAATTTTCATGGCCAGAAGCTTAAACAGTTGAATTTCATGGACAGTTACTCATCTCCTGCCCAGATCTTTTGTTCAACAATGGAGAGACATGACTGGTCGTACCTTCAGTCTGAAGCATATTTCCTGCCCTGCCTGTAGCACATGAAGCATTTTATACTTTACTGAGGTAGCTAAATAAACTCAAGGTCAAAAGCTGTCTAAGCAGCCAGACCATTTGCTGAAACTTTCAGAAGGGAAACTGTTACCAACTACTAGAAGGACAGTTGGAAAGACAACATTTTTTATTTTATTTTTTTAATATTAGGTTCATATTTTTGTTACAAATAAACCTTTTTGGGCAAAACATTTTGGTCCACAATTTGAAAGTTGAAGGGTCTGGTTGTGGATACCATGGATAGAATTTGTTGTTCACCCAGGTATGTGAGTTTCTAATTATTATTTTTTAAATTCTATTTGGAAAGATTTATTCCTTTTGGTTATTGGTTAATATGCTCTCAATTCTCTAGATAAGAAATGACTTTCCAGCTTTGCATTTTTTTTGATGGCATCTATTCATTACATTAACTTCTAACAAACAAGCTTTCCTGTGCTAAGTATGGGTGATTAACTGCATGTAAATTACATCCTGCATTTTAGGTCAGAAGGCCGAGTCAGTGGGAAGTGGGATCAGGGAGTATTTTAGTATATTTATTCTATTTATTCTTTGATGTCATGTGAGTGCATGGCTTGGACAACCCTGAATTTTCATTCGCATGCACAGATAAGGAGAGAGGAAGCCAACAAAAGCGGAATGTGAGTATAAGTTTAGTCATATGTCATTTTAGATCCTAAGAGCTGCAGGAAATTGCTCTGTTCAGCGTTTGTCACAGCAGCTCTATGCCTATCACCTTTTACTCCTTGTAAAAAAAAAAAAAAAGCTTGTCGTTACAAACCTTAGACTGTGAAGAAGAGAAAGGAATGCAAAATGTGAAAACATGCATGTTGTATGTTACTTTATACAGCATACAGGGGCTAAAGAAAATAGTTGATCAGATCGAGATAATTTGACAGCACTAGTTTGAAAACAGCATAATTACTAAGTGGTATTCAATGAATATTGATAATCTGTGGAGTTATGAATTAATGGTTTGCTGAGGCAAACATACTACAACTATGTAAACAGCTATCTTCCTTGAAATATACACTAGCCTTTTCCAACTTATGTAACTGTTATTATGAATTAATTCCTTGCAAACCGCAGTGAATAACTTTTAAATTATTTTCTTTGGTCATTTTAAATACAAGCACAGCAAAAAGCATAAATTATATTTTTTTGTCCTTTTCACAAAAACGATGTAAAGATTTGAACCTTAAATGTCCCCTAATATTGTCACAGTGCTCAGAACATACAGTAGGACCCAATTTTCAAAAGATTTTTTTTTTTTGTGTGAGGCTGCTCATCTGTTGCAGTGGGCTCACTGGAAACTTGGGCAATGTTCAGTCTGTGCCCAAAAGAAGGAGTGTATTCCAGAGAAGCGGAATTCTGTTGCTATTTACTGAGCCGGCACCAGAAATCCAGGAGAGGAGAGGAGCAGCGTCCTTCAACAGTCAGAGCACCCATAGGAACCTAAAGATCTAGGAGGGTAAATCCAAGCTGTGGTCAGAAGACAGGTCCAAGGTGAGCAGCAGGCGGAATCCAGGTAACAGTCCAGAAAGCACAGAACAGGCAAACAGAGTAAACAGGGGCGGTCAAAAACTCAGAAGTCTGAGGGCAGGAACAGTTCAGGAAAGCTAGTAAGCAAATGGCGGAGCAAAGCAAAGAGCAACAAGGCGAAAACCCAGCATCAAGATGCCAAGGTCATAACAAATATCTATCCACAAGCAGAGTGGAGCTATTCATAACTTGGCAGTTCAATACCCGTACTGCTCAGACTAATAACTTTTTTGCCACTCTCTACACATTTTCACCTACAGGCAGGGCAGGTTTCTGATAGTTACCTGAAAACTTTCTCCTTGCTACTCCCTCCTACACAGTTGATATTATGCCGTAATTTTTTTTTTTCTTTGAGATGGAAACGAAGGAGAGAAAAGGTCAT
>JAGKQL010005676.1:0-11134 GCA_018398635.1 Cyprinodon brontotheroides
GGTTCTCATAGTCCAGCTCTGGGTCCTCATAGTGCAGCTCTGGGTTCCCATAGTGCAGGGGTCCCCACAGTGCAGGTCTGCAGGCAGAGCCCTATTGAAAAAACAAACAAAAAAAGAATCTTCAATATTGTGCATTCAAAATTTGAAGTCTTGGATTTGAGAACTTCATATGGAAAAAATTACCATCAGAAAAAATGGTCCAGGTAGTTTTGGGAGAGTAATACTAATTTGTTGCCCATTATTCAAAGGACAGGACCAGTGACTGATCTATTGAACTGATTTTTTTTTTTTTAAATTGCAAACTTTCAGTGTGTGTGTATATAATTTACCCATTAACTGGGGGGTCCAAGCAAAGACTAACCCCAATGATGGCCCTGCTGGGTTTTTAAGAAAACTCCTTTCTTTAAAATGAAAATAGAAGCACAGAAGAGGCTTGCAGAGTTGGCTCAATTTAAACCCCAACAACAAAATAAAAATGTATTTTATCCAAATAAACCAAATCTGGTAATGTATAAGGTATAAAAATATTGCTAGGTGGTTCTGGGCTTTTGTTTGCCTTTAGCCTTTGCTTTAAGTCTTTGCAGAGACATTGTTATTACCATAATTGTCACAATTATTCTACTATTATTATTACTTGTAGTTATAATAGTAGAATGTGTCTTGTATTGGTATGAGCTTGAGCAAGGAATGAGATCAGACAAAGAAAAATGTAAAGTTGTGTTCAAATTCTTTTAATCATATATTTTTTATAACCAAATTATTTAGACGTACACTCTCTAAGTCTAAGTCTCTATATTGTGTCTTTGTAATGACTGAAGCTTATGTACTAACAAGAAGTAAACTGTCTGTACTTATTTAAAATTTTCAAGTCGAATGACTTTTTAAATCCATTTACACTACATTCAGTTATTCACATGCTGATTGCAAGATAGATTTTAGCCATAACTGATCTGGGGCAAACTGAGAAAGGCAAAGCTTCCATACAAGGGAGCCTCTGGGCCCTTTGACCACTAAAAGCAGGTAAGGTGGTTTCCTTGTTCCTTAAGGACAAATTGACAGAGATGGATCAAGTGGGAGCTCAAACCAGCAGCCCATCGGTTACAGGATGAGTCCGTACCTCCTGAGCAACCTTTTCCCCTTTGACAAAATAATAACAGTCTCAATTTCAGCTTTAAACTGGGTTGTGTCTATTTTCTGGTTTTGGTTAACCCTTAATAGGGCACTCAGTGAAATACTTTGAAAATCAAAATTTTAAGCCAATAGTTAGTTAGTTATTGGAATCCAGGACAAGACCTTATTACCTTTGTAACATTCAAAAAATATTGATATTTTGATGGCAAAAAATTAATTTTAATGTAATAACAAGGAACGCCAACTTGCTTGAATACATTAAGAAAAATAAAAAAAATGCTTCTATAAGAAATTCATGAAAAACACTGAGAGGGAAAGAAACACATTTTTATTTGGTACAACATAACCTTAGAGGTTAATGCTGATACTGGCACTTAAATTTTTTACTTAATAAACCTAAATAGTATTGTTAACCAGGCTTATTAACTTTTTTACTTTTCAATTAGCTTTTTACCTTTTTTCCAACTTAATTTACAGTAGGTAATATGTCATTCAAGGGCTCATCTAATGGGTCAATTGCCAAAATAAGACGTACAGTACAGCCATGTAGCAGTATGTTTGCTGAATGGCTGGATATAGATCTTGTGATTCTAGACCTCACTGAGGGACAGGGGGGGGTTCCATTTGTAAAGGGTATGCAAGTTATCAAAAATGGTAATTTGCCCTATAAAGGGTTAAAAGAAGTTTCTTCTTCCTTCAGGGAAGTAACTTGAGTTGGGTAAGGCACCACAAAATCCACTTGCATTACTTTAAAATAATATAATTTCAGCAGAATTAAAAATATACTGCAGTAAATATTTGAGTCAATGCAATCAACTGGTTTTCCTTAGATAGAAAATTTTTCATCAATTTGACTGTATGATCTGGTTGAACTGTAAAGTGCCTTGAGATGACTTGTGTTGTGAATTGGTGCTATATAAATAAACTGAATTTAACTGAATTGAAATATCCATTTAGTTCATTTTTTTATAAACTTAAAAAGTAAAATTGCTAATTGAATTCCTTATAAAAAAGTTTTTAAAAAGTTTCACATAGTACATAAGTAAAACTTGAAATCAACAAGCCATAGATAATAAACAGAAAATAGATATAATTTCAACATACATTTGCAAAAAGAATTGATATAGAAATAGAAACATGATCTACATTTAGCTTTATAACTAATAAAGGGAGAATTGGATCTGATCCGTTGTCTGAAATATGTCCAGCCTCCTGTCTTCACACATGACCAACTGGATACTTTTCATTTTTCTCTTGCAGCTGTTACTTTATGACATTATAAATACGTAAAGAACAAACAAGGCATTTTTTAAAATGTAAGGAGTAGAAAGTACATGTATTTGTGTTCAAATGTAGTAAAAAGCCAAAGGTCCTTAGAAAAAAAAGTACACTAGTAAAGAACAGATACAAACAAATAGTAAGTATAGTAAAAGTATTTTTACTTGGTTATATGACACCTTTATTAAAAATAGCTAGTTTTTACACTAGTCTTTGAGTGTTCTCACCTATGTCCTCTGAAGTTTTTGGCAGTAAATTAGACTTAATTATGTGAAATTAACCACTTAACCAATTAATTATGGATAAATTAACATGATCTTTATAGTGCTGCCTACTTTGTCCAGGAAAAATTACGCTCTCAAGAAAATTGTTTATGATGATAAGAACCTAATTTTGAGAGAAAAAATGAATAGCCATAAGTATTACTCATGGTGTGGTTTCAATATAATATTTTATTCTAAAGTGTTTTTTCTAAGATATTATAATTAACAGACACACAAAAGAAGGGGTCTTTTCCCCTCTTTAACATTTGAGAGTGACACGCTAGGAATCAATCTGCCTTTTTTTTTTTCCCAGTTTTAGCCCAACTTTCAATCCTAAAAACCTGAACCCAGGAGGCTGACTCTGCCCTCTGTAATTCAATCTCCAACTGATGATTATATATTTCGAATTAGTCCAGGTTTGAATCAGTAAAATGAACCAAATTGGGATATTTAGACCAAGGCGTTTTTAGAATGCACATGTTACCATGGTTACTGACCCTGGTAAGTGGAGCTGCTTTAAGATTGATTTTATTGAAATTCCCAAATGGATGCAAAATGACTCACTAATCCTTCTACATACCCTGTCGACAAGACAGGGGCATTTTTAGCATGTCCTCATGATTATTACTTTAGACCTGAAAGAGCGAGCACTTACCTTTTGCCATGACTGTATTCATGTAAATCTACCTTTACTTGTGTATAAAAGACATATTTTGGCCTTTTTTGAAAAGAAAAACTGTTGCAGTTGAAATCTGTCTAAGGAAACTGGCTTCAAGTAAAGACATTTTCAAATAAAAGAAATAAAAATCCCAACAAAACATTAATGTAACGGGTGGGGCTAAATCAGTGATGTTTAGCACAGAAGGTGTGGCGATGATGATCTGCAGAGCATTAAAATTATCTTCTGGATTAGCCAAAGAGCGTCTCAGCAGGGTACTAATATCACTTAAGTCTTATTACCTCTTTATTACCCCACCGTGGCGGCGAAGCGGCCACGGCCTCTACTGAAGGATAAGAAAAATATAAGGGTTTTTCCTCATTAGATCATGTCAGCAGGCTGGGAAATCCCTAGTCAGAGGTGGATAAGGAAAGCATAAACACAAAATTAGAAATATTAGAAACAATTTGGCTTCGTTAGATTAAATGTTTTGCAGTGTAAATTTAAAACAGGGAAAAATCAATTGCCTAGTGTTATTTCAAGTGGATATTATCTAATGATTTCCATTGACAAATCATCTTATGTGATGTTTACTTATTTCCTGGCATTTGCATTGTTCTTATGTTGTTTTTTTCTCTTACATGTGTGAAACTTTCGGATCTGAAAGTTTTTTTTTCTTTGGAGGGTGAAAAGGTTTGTCCTTTTAGAAGCAGCTTTCCTACTCTTCTATAAAAACAGGCGAGGTATGGATTAAGTTCTATTAATTGGCAACTGTTTCCCTGCCCTCTTGAAATATTAACTAGTACTGCCTGATTATGCCTATAGAAAATTAACTTAAATCCAACAAATCTGTGTTTTGTCTTCTATTCCAGTTGTCAAAGAGCTATAGTTCTGCTACCATCTCTCCCCCCCAGCAGCAACTCCTACTCTTCCTAATTAATACTGTAAATAGCTGTATTTAAAATACTCCCTTTTTATCAACAAACTGCAAGAGTAAATATATACTTTACATAATGGCATTAAGTTTTTAAACAGAGCTGGGCTTTTGCTTGATGATGAATATTAAATGAATATTAAGTTGTGACTGTGATGTCAGGGGGGAATTTTTCTGAGAGGTTTTGCTTTTTATATTTTAGTACATATGGTTTTTTATATTAAGTTTGCAAATAATGATTACATCTACTAATGGAAAAAAATGGATTTGTGTGTCTCCTTGGAGGCATGGATTTGACTAGGCCACCCTATAATCTTCATTTGTTTTTGGGGATCAAAGTAAGGGGTAGAATCAAAAAGTGTTTTTAATTGCTTTTTTTTTTTTGCATAAAGCCTAAATCCTTGTGAGCTTGAGATTATAAATTGAATCTCAGCCACAATTTAAAAAGACAGCAGGATTGCAAGTTTTTGAATCACCAAGCAGCGACCCCAGATAAATGAGCATTTACCACTACTGTGATTGGATGCCCTCTGGACTCAGTGCAGGAGGTGGGAAAGATCCTCACTAAATTAACATCTCTGTTGGATAATGTTTCACCCCATGCATGAAGCTGTAGCTGAACTGGAGCTCCTTCAGTGAAGAACTGCTGCACCTAAATACACCAGGGCGTTATCTGAATCCTTCCTCCACCAGCTGGAGACTTTATAACTTGTTCCCAATGGCCTCAATAAGTTGTAACATTCATGCTGATTTTGCAGTTTCTACCTTTAGTCATTTAAATAACATACTGTTGTCATTTTGCACATCTGTGATGTTGCTGCTTTATTTTAAAATATCCACCACTGTAAAAATGTCCATAGCTATAGCACTGGTATTTATTCTCCAGGTGCTTTTATATTGTTAAAACACTTTACAGTACAGTATCTTATTGTACACTTTTTTACTCTTCACTATTCCTTTTTTCCAACACTTTTCTATCTATAAATGTATGCCTTTTTAAGTAATTTCTTTTACTTTATGTAAACACTCCAGAATTTCCCATTGTGGGACAATAGAGGGATTTTCTGTTTCCACTGTGTTTGATGGTTTCTATATTACTTTTTTTCATTATAACTTGGGCCTTTTATGCCCAGCAATGAAGGGATGCACATCAATCAAAGTTCTAAAGCTTGTTTTATCCCTTCGTCCATGACCAAAGAATATATGCCCAAATGTGGGTATTATTATTTGAAATTTAAGTTTTTTTTATCCTGTTCTTCAGTCAACCCTCAGATTGTCTGACCTGTTTTAAAGAAATTAAGATTCAGGTTAGCATTTTAAAAGAAACCTAGGACATCTGGCCATCACGTTTTGCTTTGTGCATGCTAAATCAGGTTACTGTCCATCAAAATGTCCATTGTGACATATTTGAACCATTGTGTCTCCTATAGGTTTTGCTTCTTATCAGGGCCTGCTTTGAGATTAGCCTGTTCTGTTTTCTCTGGGCACCAGCAGCAAACGGCCTTCCCTCAGGTATCCGTTTCAGGGTCGGGGTTTTCGCATTGTCTCTTTTGTATGTGTTTCTTTTATGAAATCTGCTTTGAGAGGAGTATGAAAAGTTAACTCATGCCTGTTGCTTTAGAAGAGAGCAGACCAGATGTGGGTATTGTTTATCTGTTTTCATTCTTGCGAGAGTTTTGTAATTAAAGTGCCACTATAACTGTCTCCACCGATCTCTTTTGTTAACTGAATTCACGCAGCTGTTATATATTATTTTTCAAATCGGTATCAACAAATTATCCTTTTGCAAAGTGGAAAACAGATCTCTGTGAGCTTCTCTTTTGTTGGCATTCTTTTGACCTTGAAACTAGGAATAAACTTTCCTATTTTAGGAGGCAAGTGTTACCTGTAGTGCCTTAGATGTTGTCCTGGGTTTCAATAGACCCCCTGGATTATTTGTTAAATACCTCAACATGGAAGGTTCCTCACTGTTCCAGACTTGATATACATGTGTCCCTGGAGTCCTGAAGCTTTGAAAACAGGTGTGTAACTATTTTAGTATTGACATATGTCATATTTGTTTTTATTAGTACCCCCATGTCTTTATATCAGGCCATAAGGTGTTGCCTTTAAGATAATTTTTCCTACTTCGTTTGACAGACAGCTCTGTGAGGGTGATTTCTTGCTTCTTCATTTCTAGCAGTAATCAGCGTCGTGGTGATCAGGGAGTTAGTGTGATTATGTGTACAATCATGGAAAACACTGATGAGCCAAAGTTTGTGTCATTTGCATTCATTAGTGAACAGTCTAGAGTTATTATTTCAAATAAAGGAAAAGGTTAGAATGTTCCTCAGCTATGTTGACAACACAAAATTAGCCACTTATCATGAAGAAATCAGGAAGAAAATAAATTTTTTTGTATTCCAGAGGACCAATTATTAGTTTTATGTCTTTGCTTTTTGGACTGGTGACCCGTCCATGGTTTACACCTCTTTTATCAAAGACTGGAGATAGGTACTAGCCCCTATAAGCCAGATGAATATGAATGGATGGAATTTCGCTTTTTTATTTTACTGCAAAAATTAGATGCATTTGTTACTTCAAAGCGGAACTATTCAAATTCTTGATTATCGGGATGTCCACAAACTGGAGTTAAAAGCCTTCAGCTGATACAATTCCTCCTTAAACCCTCAGTCAGCCTTGGCAAGATGCCCCCCACACGAAGCCTGGTTCTGCTTGGGGTTACTTTCCATTTAAAAGAATGTTTTTGCTCTCCACGGTTGATGCGTGCTTGATGTGAATAACTGCTGTGGAGTCAATGATACAATGCAAGTTGCTTTCTCCTGTCACCAAATGCTCATTCAGGAGGAGCAAACCAAACTGAATGAATCAATATCCTTAAATAGAAAACTTTGAACAAAGATCCGATACAATTGTCTCTGTAAAGTGCCTTGAGGTGATGTGTGTTGTTGGCCTAACTGAATGGATGGATGAATGGACAACTATGGTTTTGTATGATATCCATAAAATATTGACCTTTAAATGAGCATTTGGTACAAAATTGGTACATTTGGTACAAAAATAAACTAAACAACCAAATTTCCTTCAGGCTGAGTTTTAGATGTTGCTCTATGCTAGATCTCTACATCAAATCAGTCAGATAGCATTCTATGCATGACAAAGTTTATTGTGAGAGGTTTATAAATTTTATATATGAAATTATTTAGATGACACTTTTCTTAATATTACTGTTAACAGACAGAATGATTGATACTCACATTAGTGATAATTAGTCCCTTTAGCAAACATCAGTATCTTGGATAGCTAAACTATTGGTCCTGCATAAGTTTAAAATTGCAGCATGCTTGTCCACTTCAGCACACCTGTGGCTGCAGGCTCTGTTTGGAGAATATTTTGTTCCTGCATGTAGAAAACAACTAAAATGTCACCAACTGATGTGCAGGATAGTTAGGTCCAAGTGATCAGAGATTCAGTAGGCAGCAAATGGATATGTTACACATACATTGGTTCTGGCCAAGCTTTAAAGAAAACCATCATATATTCATGCTATTTTTTTCACGCAAAAAGCTTTTTAAATACAAACAAAAATAGTCCAATAAACTGTTTGACAGCAGCTTAAAGGCTTTGTTTTAAGAGAGCATTTAATTTGTAAAACCTAACAGTTGTACTGTCCTAATGGTATAAAGAACGGAGCATTTTCTTCTCTCTTCTTTCTCACATCCTTGATGCAGAACTTCCTTTTTTCATATCTGCTAAAAGAGGATGTGATGGATTAAAGAGTACTCTTAGCAATAAATCAACGTGAAATATCTACAAATGCGTTAAAAAGAAGAGCTGTAATAAAAAGAAAGCAACACTGCTTTTCCATGTCATAGAAAGTACAAACATTCAGCACTGGAACCATCACGTTTGCTGCTAGAGGCTCCCAGCAGCTGAGTTTTTTTTTTTTTCTTTCCCAACATCCTGTGCAATCAATCTTTACTCTCTGTGGCAGTTTCTCAGTAGGAGACAGAAGATATTTCCACATTCTGAGGAGATTGTACCCTCTCTGATAAGGAGGCATGGATTGGTACCATGCAAATAGCTGTGCGGCGAGTGAGAAACTAATCTAAAAGTCTTTCAGCAGTTCATTAAATTTTTATGAATTTTTAAATCAATGTATGATAAAAAAAATGGGGATTTTATTTGGAGCTTGTCAGCTTTATCAAACAGACCAGACATCTTTAGCTGTACACTGACAGTCCACATTCACTGAAGCATAAAGCTGCCATTTAAAAGCAAGTCATTACTAATAATGAACTCAGTCAATTTTATATTCTAAGGAAGTCAGGTGATTTTTTTTTTTTTAGTATAGTTTCTCTTAACAGTTCCCTTTAATTCCACAGTTCTGATATTTTCTGAATTCAGTCAATTGACAACTTCGTTTGTCTGTGTGTAGCACCTAATCACCAAAAACAATGTCCTTATAATTGTAAGCATTACTTGTCAGTAAAGGTTTTCTGCTTCTAATGTCTTTCAACATTCACACAGAAACCAAAATGCTTTGTTCTGCAGATGCTGAGTGACTGTCCCCGTTTCATGTTCAGCTTATGTATTCTTCTTCCCAGGACACTGGATTTTGTAGCCAACCCTGTAGGCCTGCAGGTACACACGAGCCTGGTTTATCCTGCAAATATGATCACATGACAAAAAAGCAACAGTTTTTTTGAATGGTTTCATTCTGATTTAAAACAATGTTTGCTTTCAAATTCAGTACCAAAACAAACACCTACAGATTTTTGCTCTTTAGCAGAAAAAACTCTAAAAAACAACTATTTTATATTTTTAGTTGTGTAAAACAAAAAAACAGGAAAAAAAATCCTAATGCAAACCCGATTAGAGGAAATAGCTGGCATTGGTAGGTAAACAACTGACCTGTATTTAGTGCAAAGCTGAACTCCCAGGGGTCCACAGCGATCGACATAGCTCTCCTTGAAAGCTTTCCTCACAGCACGAGCTGTGCTGACCATCATGGTGACAACAGGGCATGTCCTAAAAAATATGAAACAGTTAGGATAATTTTTTTGAAAAGTGTTTAGGCAGCAAAGAAATTATCTTAAGGGATCCAAAATGACTGTCATAAAGCACAACTGTCTGATGTAGCTATAAAAAGTATGAGGGATCTGGAGATGATAAGGCGCTCAGCAGTGATGAGGTAATGTAGAAGGCCTGCTGAGTAGTGACAGATTTCTGTCATCTAAAACAACTCATTCTCAACTAAACCTACTAAGTACTCTTGGGGTACTTTATTAGGTACCCCATGCACTGGTAACGGGTTGGACCCCTTTTGCCTTCAAGACTGCCTCAATTCTTAGTGGAATAGGTTAACAAGGTGCTGGAAGCATTCCTCAGGGAAGTTTGGTCCATATTGACATGATGGCATCACACAGTTACTTGCATGATTTGTCGGCTGCATCCCATGATCACGAAACTCCATTCACCATCCCAAAAGATATCCTATAAGATTGAGATCTGGTGACTGTGGAGGCCATTTGGAAATACAGTGAACTCATTGTCATGTTCAAGAAACCAGTCTGAGACTGATTCCAGCTTTATGACATAGGCATTATCCTGCTGAAAGTAGCCATCAGAAGTTGGGTACATTGTGGTCATAAAGGGATGACATGGTCAGCAACAATACTCAGGTAGGCTGTGGTGTTATGATGCTCAATTGGTACCAAGGGGGCCCAAAGAGTGCCAAGAAAATATTCCCCCCACCATGACACCACCACCAGCAGCCTGAACCACGTTGATACAAGGCAGGATAGATCCATGCTTTCATGTTGTAGACGCCAAATTCTGACCCTACCATCCGAATGTCGCAGCAGAAATCAAGACTCATCCAGACCAGGCAAGCACGTTTTTCCAATCTTCTATTGTCCAATTTACGATGGGAGCCCTTGTGCAAATTGGTAGCCTCGAAAGTTTCCTGTTCTTAGCTGAAGGAGTGGCACCCGGTGTGGTCTTCTGGAAACAGCCCATCTGCTCTCAAAGTTCGAACGCGTACTGTGCGTTCAGGGATGCTCTTCTGCCCACCTTGGTTGTAACGGGTGTATTGTTGAGTCACTGTTGTTCCCTTCTATCATTTCGAATCCAGTTCTGGCTTACTTCTCCTCTGACCTCTGGCATCAACAAGGCATTTCCGCCCGCAGAACTGCCGCTCACTGGATGTTTTTTCTTTTTCGGACCATTCTCTGTAAACCCTAGAGATGGTTGTGTGTGAAAATCCCAGTAGATCAGCAGTTTCTGAAATACTCAGAAGACCAGCCCTTCTGGCACCAACAACCATGCCACTTTCAAAGTCCTCAAATCACCTTTCTTCCCATACTGATGCTTGGTTTGAACTGCAGGAGGTTGTCTTGACAATATTCTACATGCCTAAATGCGCTGAGCTGCCGCCATGTGATTGGCTGCTTAGAAATTAAGTGTTAGCGAGCAGTTGGACAGGTGTGCCTAATAAAGTGGCGGTGAGTGTAGATAAGTTAATAGAGTAGGAAGAAAATCTACATTCCAAACACTTCTTTAGTAAAGTTATGATAAAACAGCAGTGTAATCTTTATAAATGAAATTATGAAAGAAAAAAAAATCATTAAAACAGCTGCAACTGACCCTTTTATAGACTTAATGATGCAGAAGTGGTTCACTTTGAAATTGAGTTTGACACCCCTGCATTAAATCATAAAGATTTTTTTTTTATTAATTAAAAGGGCACCTGTTCATAATTTCTTGTTCTGTCTACCTTAATGTTTATAGTTGTGGACATTGGTTTAACCTGTTGAACAGATTTTTTTTGACTGTAGGATTATTTCAAATGCCATCAAGCAAAGCTAT
>JAGKQL010005677.1:0-10900 GCA_018398635.1 Cyprinodon brontotheroides
CAGCCTGCCAACAGTCTGTGCAGGCTACCAGCCTGCCAACAGTCTGTTCAGGCTGCCAGCCTGCCAACAGCCTGTTCGGGCTACCAGCCTGCCAACAGTCTGTTCAGGCTACCAGCCTGCCAACAGTCTGTTCCGGGCTACCAGCCTGCCAACAGCCTGTTCAGGCTACCAGCCTGCCAACAGTCTGTTCAGGCTACCAGCCTGTTTCCATCTCTAGTTAAGCCAATATTCTCCAATATTCACCGCGGTTCGGTTGAATTATTGGCTTCTGTCAGAATACAGACTTTTTCTTGTTTTTCAAACATGGCTAGTGATCTTATTTCAGTTGCGACAATCCTTGATTTTGATTTGCTAATGCGATGCACTACATTGTTAGTAAATCCTATAAGATGTGTGTTTTCTGAAACTGGGCTTGTTGCGTTCAAGGTCAAACATTTATTATCCGATCGCCTCCGTTTTAGGGAATCATTATTTCCACATCTTTAATCATCTGGTGTTGCAGAGCTACATAACAAAACAACAGACCCAACAGTCACGCTGCATACGCTGCTGGAATTCTATGATTAAAACATTAATTTTAAGGCAGCAGAGTGGTTCAATGGTCAATGGTTTAAAGGTCTAACAGTTAAAGAGTTGATTAAAGGGATGTAAACCAGAAAAAAGTGGAAGAATTAAAGAGAGAATGACTGTGACAAACTCAGCAAGAGAGCGGCTGACTTACAGGATCTTCATGGGATTTATTGATCATGTTTTGGTTCATTGTTAATTTTCCTCCAGCCAAACAGAGATACTAACAACAACAGGGCTTCATGTTTATGTATGCGCTCTATAAAGATGGTACGTCTTTAATGTGCTAAGATGCAATAATAAATATGATCTGAAAAACACACACATGCATGTCCAACTAAAAAATTAATTTTATGTATAGTAACACTATTTGGCAATATAGCATTTCTGATTCTGATCCAGATTTTCTTAATATGCGAGAGAAAGTAAAAGTTTAGTTGCAATAGCCAGGGTTCCTACAGCATAAGGCAACTTAAGTTTAAGACTTTTTAAGACTTTTTAATGCCACTTGAAATAAAAATTTAAGACCAAATTCACAAGAAACACAAGAAAAACCCGCTTGCAACAACTTAACCCAAAGGTTTATTTTAACATAAACCACTGCACTAATGTTTCAAATGTTGAAAAGCTTCCCATCCAGGAAGAAAGCTAAAAACACACAAATGACAGATATATTTGAACAATTATTTAACTGAATTCACAAACTTTGTTTTAGCAGGGAACAAAACAAATCAGTTTTAAAGCCCCAACATAACCAGTGCTAAGTCTTTTTTGCAGCTATTTTTCTTTGTATGGTTTTCTTAGTATGTTTGATTTGGTGATAAGTGGAGGCGTTGCAGAGACAAGGGTGGAACTAAACTGAGAAATACCGGCTGTTTCTCTCCAACTCCATTTTGACGCTTTGTGTTTCGTGCTTCGCATGTGCGACTCCACTGCCTTAATTCCCATCGTTCCGAGCTTGAATGACTTCTGAGCCTGTATGTTCCCTGGTTTTAACCATGGAGAAAACTCTTGGCTTGGAGACAATTTTGGTTCCATTTACACTTGCTCAGATTTTCCAGACAAAAAGTTAATGGGCATCTCCCACCGTCAATACGGCCGCGGCTGCGGCTGTTGGTTCCCGCCGCCGGGGCCGGAACCAATAATGGCGAGCCGTTTTTAAATAAAAAGAAAAATTGTCAATTTTAGTTTTATTTAGAATACAAAAATAAATGCGTAGTAAGCAAGTATTTATGATGTTGTTTTTTAAAAGTGGGATCTGAAAAGACTGATTTAAAGCTACAGTGTGTAATTTTTCAGCGACATCTAGAGATTAGGGCTGAACTGCAACAGTGGAACATCTCCCCACGGCGCCACAGCAGTCTACGGCGGCGTTCACGGGACAATGAAATGTCTTCCACGGCGTCCATCACCTACCGCCTGGTAGGGGTTTGTTTGCCGATCATTTAATACTGCCATCTATTGTTCAGTACCGTCTCAGTTCATCTCTCTCAACTTGCCGTAGTTACTTTCGAGCGTAATGGGCGATCTCGCAATCGCTAGTTTGTTGGCTCTGCGCTGCCGTAGCGCAAAGATGTCTGCCTCCATGGCTGCGAGACCCGCTCCTATGTAATTATAAATAACGAATTCTAAGGCAACGCAAATATTAAGGTTAAGAGGCTGAGCTCGTAGATGATGATAAATAACATAGTTATGTATAATATATTACATTTCTGACTGTATATCCCTGTAATTATTACACACTGTAGCTTTAAGACATTTTAATACCAATTAAGGCCTTATTCTTATTTTGAAGAATTCAATGCCTTTTAAGACTTTTTAAGGACCTGCGGGGACCCTGTTTAGCCGTTCCTGTGATGGATTCCTCCAGGAGAGAGATAACAGACCGTGTCCATTTTTGTTAATAATTTAGAGGAGAATCTGCAGTGTTCCAAGCTAGCAAGAAAATAAAATAGGCGGCCATGTTGTTGATTCTATGTATCTATGTTTCTATCAGGGTCATACTAAACATAACCTTTAGGGTAATTTATATAACGAAGATCAGAGCATATTGTTTCAGTTAATAATTGATCGCCAACATGTTTTTCCCTTTCAGTGTTTCCAACATGTCCCTCTGCACCAAGTTGACATCAACAGCAGCCAAACAAATCAGTGCGGGTCGCGCCTTGCCAGCAAAGAGCAGCATAATCCTGGCGAGTGGGAATGTTTTTCTTGGGACCTCAAAAGTCACATATTTTCAGTGTTAAAAAGAGGAGTAAAAACAAAGGGCAGGGTGTGCACATGTGCTTGTTGACCTGGTGAAAGAAAAAAGGAACGATAAACTTTATAAAGAGGCTGCTTCAGCAACACATTGGGTTAACATCATCTTCATTATCTGTCACCAAATTGAAATAAGCATGGTGCCGAGCAGCAGGGTTTGGATCAGAGAAACTCCACCATAGACAGGAGACATGAGCCTGAAGTCAAACTAAGCCACAAAAATAAATCCTTTTCCTATTTTGATTGAAGAATTTCATATAAATTAGCTAATCTCTCCCTTTGAAGGCAGGGAAATTATTTTACTTTTCTATTTTATGGAATTATTTTTGAAATGTATTTACAACTATGCAATTATGCTTCACTTGTAAAAAGCCTATTAGAAAAAGCTTCAGCTGCTTTCCAGCCCTTAGAAAGACGGCTAGAAGCGGGGGTTCCATTTAAATGAAACACCTGTGGGCGAGCACCGTACATACCAATCACTGGAGGTTCAGCAGGAGAGATCCGCGGTTCAAGCTTGTGGTCATCTGTGAGCCTGATAGTGGGGGCGGTGAAAACTGCTGGGTTTTTTTTTCTGAGAACGTCAGGAAAAGACTCCCTCATTTAAAAAAAAATCCCCTCTAAATAACTGGAACAGAGGTGAAGAGAATGCGGAAAAAAGCTGCAGCTTCTGCAAGCTGTTCAAGCAGAAGGTGAAGACGGCTCTGGATTCCAGCCTTTGTTTAAATCAGATCAGGACACTTTTAAATATTTCTAAGTGTTTATTTACTTCACCTTAGCAAAGGAATGTCTTTGACAACAAGACGTGTTTATTTTCCATTAGAATTCACAAGATCTCTAACAAAATAGGACACAAAACATTGATAGAAACACAAAACATCTGCTTTCTCGCTAAAAAGATGTCGACCCCCCCTCTGACAGCACGCTGAGATTTGGCTGGAACCAGGCAGCGTTTACATCATCACTGTTCGCCCCCAGGAAGGAAACATTCATCAGGAGTTATAACAGAGACATGATAAATTACCGGGGAGAAAACAATCTGAAGACAAAGTTTAAATGATTACAGCACAGAAGTCAAAGGATCCCGTCACGCTTGGACTGAATGACGTCTAATAAAAGTCAGAAAATTACATTTTTTTAATATGCTGAGAATTACTTAAAATAAGAGCAGATGGTCAGAGGGACAGTGTGGGAAAATTCACACTGGGCTGAGAGGATTTCTATTTATTTGGAGTAATTCAATGATTCAAGCAGCAGAAAATGTATTGGATGATTTCAAGAATCAAACTTTAAGTGTGCAAATATATTAAATCAGGTAAATCTGCATGAAGGAAAGGTTAAGCTGTTGTGGTTCATTAAGTTAAGAATAAAAACCAGTGCTGTCAACGTGAGCTGCAGCGCTGCTTTTGGTAGCAGAGTTCTCCGGGCCCTGCAGAGCGCAGCGGGAACGCTCCTCAGAACGGGGAGAGGCTTGGCACTTTTATATTGATGTCTCCAATGTTGATGTTGCGAGGGATCTCTGGCAGGTTCATGTTCTTCACGGCAGAGACGGCGCGAGCAGGGGCCGCCGACAGACCGCCCTGCGCATAAAAAGCAGGACAGAAAACACCTTCAAGGCCTCAGTTTTCCTTTTACAGAGATTCTCCTGGTTTATACAGATTACTTGACTCTATTGTCTTCTTTCTTTTAACTCTGTTTGATTTTCTTTGAGCAAATGTAACAGTAAGAGCAGAAAATAAATGTTCAAATGTGTTTGCTGCAAACATTATTCTGCTATAGTTCTCTGGAAAAGAAGCCCCCTACGTGCCCAATGTGCCAGTGTTTGTAATTTATTTGCTGTATAAATACAGCTGTTCTTTGGAGGCCTTTGAAGGGTTTGTTCAAGAAACCCAGAGAGGTCAGCGATGAGGTAGAGGAGAAGATTTAAGCTGGGTTAAGTTGGAAAACATTTAGCCAGGATTTGAGCATCCAACAGAGAGCTTAGAGAACAGAACTACAAACTGAAAAGAAGGGAAATAGCTGAAAACACGGAGTAAAAAAAATAAATAAATAAAAAAGGTTGAATGTTACACCTTAACTCTTCCCAAACAAAGCCTCAGAACTCTTTTATACCAGCAAAATCATTTGTGGCAAAAATTGATTAAAAAAAAATCTAAGTGACTCTGATTGGTTTGTTTGTCAGAAACTCAACAGGTGTTTCATCTCTGTAGCGACTCTGTTTTATGGTTCTACTATTTACATGTCATACGAGAAACTGAAATACGATTAACTGTCGCTTAATGGTTCATTACATTTAATTTGTTTTATCCTATATCACTTATACCACTTTCACACAGGCCAAAAATTATTTTCAGGCTTTTGTTGTTTTTATTCAGACAGGAACCACAGCAGCACCTAAAAACTCATTTTAAACCAAGGAAAGATCAGGTTTTAGTGGCGGTGGGAACAGCTCACTGTCTAACGACTCGCTAAGTGACCCGGGGTTAGATCGTCCTTAAACGGCCAGACTTCGGTCAGCTAACAGTAGTCAGACCCAGGTCGACTACCTAATTCATGTGATACCACTGAGTGCAAAGAATGGACGTCACAACATGGCGGCAGTCGCTTCTGATCCAACAAGCCGAAACAAATCTGTTTACATTCGATAAACATGGCTTGAGAGACGGACGGACAAAAGAACGAAACGATGAAGCACATTTTCTACGCCCCGTCTTCTTTTCATGTTGCTCTCCATTGTTTAATTTCCTGATTTCTGTCGCACTGATGACATCATCGACAATAACCCTGCATGAAGGGAGACAAATGCTGATTGCTAGCGGGTCGAGCCTTGTTTGAAAAACAAGCGTTAACCCACTAATTTCGGTGGGAAAGAGGCTTCAGAAGGTCAGTATTGCAATGTTGCCTTTGTCCACCAGAGGGCGCCATTGATAAAACTAAAGCAGAGGCCGGCAGCAGGTGTTTCAGCTGAACAATGTATGGCAGAGCTTTGGATCTCACATATAGCACTTCGAACAAAAGCACTGCTGCAAAAGATAGTAAAAATATATTCCAACACCTAAAAAGTTAAGTTGATGAATGTTGTAAACTCTGCATGTCCTCGTCTTGCCGCTGACCAATAAAAAACACTAAATAAATCAGCTGTGAAGCCAAAGACGTTGGCCTCGCCGTTGGAAAAAGCGATCCGTTATGAATGAAGAAGGAAGATATGGAGGGAAAGCACAGCAGCTATATATTACGTTATTTAAATGTTTATCAGATGATCTAATACCTGTGATGTGATGCCGTCTTATTCAGAGGTTTTTCAGCCATTTTCCAAACTTGGTAATGTTCTCAGTTTTACAACTTTTTCTGCTTCTTTAAAATTCCCAGAACATAAAGCTCAATGCTAATAGTTTTGAGATGCTCTGATAATGCTCTAATTTTTGGACAGTATTTCCACTTTTCTTTTTGTAATTTGAGGTCAATTTCTTTTTTTCATTCTGCATTTTTTTTATTAAGCACAAAAGAGCCCTTCTTTATTTTACATTTTATTCAGTTGTGTGTTTTTGCTTTGTTTCCTGTTTGGTTGCTGGGATCTTGTTAAAGGTCTAATGCTGACATTAAATTTGAAACCAAAGGTTTTAATGAGTATATCAGTGCAATTTTATGCACTACTGTTTTTGAAGGTAATTTAAACATATGATAGATATCATGTATCGCAATTATAGCCCAAATATAGACTGATGTTAGTTGGACAAGTGAATATTGAGCCTTAAATACATGGAAGCTTTAAGTTGTATTGGTGTTACCACTACTACCTCTGCTAAAGTTCATGTCTGAAGTGTGAGTTAAGAGAAGAAAACCCCCACAAATGATAAAAAACAGACATTCCTCTTATCATGACAGACAGGGCCTGACCTCTGACTTTTCCATGCGGTTTTGCACCTCCACTTGTGCAACTATCTCGTTCATGTTGGTCTCCAGTACCATGCCTCCCATCACAACCTCCTGCAGGATATAGTGGACCTGCAGAAAAAGCAAGTAAGAAACAACAAAAGCGTTAAGATCACTCCCACTGCTCCAGTTCTCTTTAATCTTATTTAACTGTCTCTCAATTACCAGAACTCTGCAAGTAAACATAATCGATGTGTGAGTGTGCTAATATTTATATGCTGGCAACATTCCTAACGACAAACTTAGCAGCTCCATGTTACATCAAATTACTGACGGCGTCAAGATGGCCGCTGATGTGTCTGATCAGTTATCCAGCAAGGAGGACTTTTAATTACATTCTAAAATGAATGAAGCTTCGTAAAGTTATGCAGGTTAATGAGCAGCAGAGATTTTCTTTCCAGTGGAAAAAACAAACAAACAATAAAAGCCTGATTTCTACTGATAAGCCAAGGTGTGTGAGTGAAAGGACACCTTCTGAGAGGAGCATAAAGGATTCAGAGATGTTCCCGATCCCGTTTGGAGGAGATTTGATAAAGAAGAGCAAAATGGATGTTAATATACTATAACGACTTAAATAAAGAATTAATCTGGATTAGAGCTGAGACAATTAACCTGATTAATTGTGATTAATCGATTATTTAAATGCCAACTAATTTAGTAATCGATTAATTGTTAACTAGAGTGTAGAGACTCTAGAACGTACCTTTAGTTGACAGAGCGACCTACTTAGAGCAGCAATCATTCCAAGATTGTGAAAAAAATATGTAGAAATTCTGCATTTAAGATAGAAAAAAACATTTAAGTCTGTCGATCTGCTCTATCAGAACTCCTCGAGTGGAAAAAGATTTAGGTTCACCTAGTTTCATTCTGTGAAAACTTTTTTTAAGGAGCTTTTGCTATCAGATTATTAATTTATTAATCAAAAAAAATAAAAAGACGGATTAATAGTTAAGCAAAATAGTTGCAGCCCTAATCTGGATGCTGGTGAATGTTTGGGTCAGAACTTTACCCGCTTGTAGTTTTCTGAGATAACTCAAGTAAAAAAATCCAAAATTTCATAAACTAGTAAAAAAGTTGGGTTATTTTTTATCAAGGTTTTTGATCTGAGTTTAAATTGCGTTTTGTCACTTTTATTTATTTGTTGTTATAGAGTGAAACTTTAGAAATATAAATATTAATATGGCGAAGCGCCACTGAGACTTTCTACAGTTAGATCTGCTCAGATAGAAACCAATTTGTTTTACTGACTTTAGTTTACTTTTTATGTATTCCAACTTTAAGCTGGATGACTTTAAAAAAGCAGCGACACAACCTCTCATTTAAAGGGGTCAGAGTCAAAATTTCACACCTGTTCAGAATAAGGTGTTGAGATTTGAGATCCTTCTTGAGCCTAGAATTTCAGCAGGAGGTTCGATTAGCAGACATAAAAAAGATGTGGCGCCATCTGCTGGCAGTTCCATAGAACTTTCAGAAAGTGAGACGGTGACAATGCAGCAACTAAGCAGAGCCTGACCGCACAGCATACACGTCATACACACTCCGCTTTGTTTTAAAAAATATATAAATATGAAAAATATAACCGCGGATGTCTGGGGGACAGTGATTGGCCTCCATGTTCTGAATGCTGGCGTACCATAAAGAATAAATGATGAACAGTTTAGTTTGTGCCTTCAAGTTCGATTTGCCCATAGGAAGGCGTTACTGGATATAACCTAACCCGGAATATACTTCAGAACAGCTTTAAATGACACAAACTCAAATGGGTGAGTAGAACATGGAAATAACGGGGTTCCCCTTTAACCCGTCAACTTTGCACCCACATCTGAACGCCTCTGCAGCTTAAGCTTCAACCAACATTCAAGCTGTTTCCCATTCTCAGCACTGTTCCAGTCTCATCCCGCTTGGGATCAAACATTTTTGTTGCATTTTTCTTCACACAGAATCTTGACTTTTTTTCATTATTTTCACAACTCCACTATGAGGGGCTAACTGGCTTAGCAACACCACCTATGTATTTATCACCTGTTGCATGCACAGTACAAGTGAAAAACATTTAGAGCAAGTGGTGTATAAATATAAAAATGTCCTGATGTGACTGTGCATCTTTAACACATAAAGGCAGCTTACTGTGCCGTGAAAAAAAGCCCTTTTGCTTTAAAAATCTCTGCCATGATTTAAGATTGTTTTTGCAGAAATACAAGTGGCAGAATGCAGAAGAAATATAGAGAAACAGGTTTGAGCACCAGAAGCACCGTCACTCACCTTATCCATGTGGAATATAAGGTCCAGTTCACAAACGTTTTCAAAGCATTTATCAAGAGTTTCCACGAAAACCTAAAATTTAAAACAGGCAAAAGAAAACATTTAGTAGTGGCTCATTATATGGACATATCTTCCACCACAGAATCCTCTTTCCTGCCTTTAACGATCAGATTGATCAACTATAGGTAATAAGATTAAACTATATCCAGAATCTCTAAAGAAAGAAAATAAATGATTCCTTTAAGTGAACTTTCACTCATCTTCACACAGTTACACTAAAAGACAGCAGCTTACCTGAATCAGGTCCAGGATACCGAGCTCACTCTCAGACGAGTCAACACAGAAAACAAAGTAGAGGGTAGCATAATGCCGGTAGATCAACTTGTAGTCTGAGCCCCCAATGAGACTGAAAGCAGATTTGAGAATAAATATACTTAAAAGATAAAGCAGAGGCAGGTTTTCATTTACTGTAAGAGAGAAAAAAGTAAAGGTTGTCTTTGCTGAACATTTAAATTAATTATTTTGATTAAAGGAGAAGGTTGAAAGCTTTGCGTTGCTGCCATCTACTGTTTAAAAGAAGTTACTACAAGCCACTCAGTCAGTTCATTATGTTGATATTTAGCTTGAGATTTTAGGGATGTAGTTGCTCAAAAATACAATATTCAACAGAGATACTTTGCTAAATATAAAACAGGCCATAAACTAATGAGTCTGTCGCAAGAATTTGTTTTATTCACCATAAACTTAATGGGAATCTAAACTTTAGACTTTGGAGATTAAAGTCATAGTAATAAATGAATAAATGATTGGGAAATTCAAATTTGTGTGTAAGGAATTGATCTACAGTGATATGAAAAAAAACTTACCTTCCACCCTCCAAGAAGTTACAAACATTGTCGTCTCTCTTCGAAACCAAATGGAAAGTTTCTCGAATTATCTGCTGCTGCATGTCCTCCGACTGCAAGAAAAGAAAGTCACGGTGAGGAGCAAACAACTTCAGAAATGTTACAGGTAGTTTTTGATTTTCACTGCATAGTCACAGTTTCCTTTCCAGACACAGGGCGGAATCCGCTTTGTCAAGTTTATTAGTCTATTAACTTTAACAAGATGCTGGATCCTTTGCCCTTTAGATTGCTGTTCACACTTAGCCACCATTTGTCCTATTAATTCTGGAGGAATAACTCTTCCTCCAAACGTTTTGTTTCGTTTTATATTATATCTTAACATGGCTGCTTCCACTATGTCAGTGTTTTACAGGGGACACAACGCTGACTTTATAATGGCTCGGCTGCTTTAATCACAGCATTCTACCACCTGCATTGTTTCCCATTGTCATAACCACCATCTTCATTTTGACAAAAGTCCACAGGTTCTGTTTGGGGTTTAGGTCAGGCAAGTTGCTTGCCAAACAGGAATTGGTGCCTCTTGCCGAGTAGGTAGGTGATGGCTCAAAGGCACAGCAGTGCTTGTTCTCCAGAAACTCTTGAATGAGCAGTGCTTCTCAAGCTGCACAAGGATGCAACCATCCCTCATATTTGTGCAACATTTTCTTCCAGAATTTTCTTCCTTCATCCAACTCTCCATTCATTTTCTTGCATAAAGCTCTCTGTGAGCAGTCACCTTATTTTGCAATGACTTTTCTGGCTTCAGTCTTTGACATGCCTGTGACTCTTCGACCCTGCAACGGTTCTTAATGGTCACTAAACGTTAGGAAGAACAAACTAATGGTTTTGAATGAAGTGTAACAAATATCAATCTTAGAGGTTTCAGGTTGTTAAAAGAATATTTGAACTAAGTTACACAACAGAATCACATTGAAAGGAATAGAGATGGGGTTTTTTTTTTTTGTTTTGTTTTGTACAATTTTCTTGAAAATTAGTCC
>JAGKQL010005678.1:0-10447 GCA_018398635.1 Cyprinodon brontotheroides
TGACATATCCCAGCAAAACATTACTTTTTCTGTGACCAGTACTGCACTGTGTGCTTTTGAAGATGACAGCTCCATTTATCACAATTAGTTTTCAGCTAAACTGTGCAGCTCCTGAGAACCCCATTCCCCAAACAGGCCTCACTCATTTCTGCTCCTTGTGGCATCAAAAGCCTTCCATAGCCCTGTACTCAGCATTGTCTGCTGATCCTCCATACTTGGCTCCACTCTCAAAACAACACCTGCAGTGTGCTCAGAGCTTACACATGCTGCTTCTCTCTCTCTCCATGCTGGACTCTCAGGTCATCTTGACTTTTCTAACATAAATGCATTTTAAAAACATCTAGTCAATATGTGAAATATATTTTAATCATAATCATGAGTGCAGATTAATTTTCTTCATCATTTCCCCCCTTTGATCCTAAAAGGATCAACTTAGTGAGTGTGCAGGTGAGGACTTACCTAAAATACCTTAAATGTGAACTCACATAAGTGACAAATGTTTATATAATGTGCACACCAAACCACACGTGAGACTAGATACATACCATATAGATGCAGTGAGTAATACAAGATGTGGTGGAGTCTGAGTAAATGTTAAACTGATAAAATGCGGAAAACAGAATATACAAAAACAAAGAGGGATCCCCCTCTTGGCTCCCTTAAGAGGATCCGTCCCCGTTGCTTACTTTTTTTGTAAAAAGGTTTTCTAATTCTGTTTTCTGCAGCAGAGGTAAATACCAATGCCCAAGCAGCATCTTGTGTTACGAGGTCACTGCATTTATCCCCTGCATGGGTGGTCTTTCACACCCATAAATAGACAAACAAAAAAGCTTCATCAGGCCCGGACTATGCGAGGCAGACACATTATGCAATGGTCAATGGACCGTCATTACAACCAACATGGGAATAACCATGTGGCACTCTCCTGCACAGTACTTGTACTGTCACATGTATTACACACAATTAATTTGTAGATTATTTTTCAGTTCATTTTTCAGCGCCTGATTTTCTCGGGTCAAACGCTGCATCTTCCCTTTTTCCTTGGCTTTGTATGTGCTGCGGCGAATAGCTTCTATGGGTCGGCGTGAGGTGTAATACTTCAGACCTTTCATCATCTTTGAATACACCGCTGTGGTCATGGATTTGACCTCAGGTGCCAGATCGAAAGCAGAGCGATAGGTATGCATTGGGTGAGCAAAAAACCCTGCGAGGTGCTGATATTCCTCCTCGCTGAAAGATATGCCCGCGAAGAGGTTGTATTTCCATGAGCATGGAGGGGGAGGCCTAGTCTCGTTGGGCTTCAGCTGCATGCCTGATGTGCCTGGCATCTCCTGGGGCCGGTCAACGATTTCTTCATGCACCACCCGTTTGGAGAGGTCGGTGAGGTTGTAGCTTGGGCTGGTGTCGATCTGCAGGGCCCCTGGCGATTGCGGGTTGGACAGTGGCTTCCCTGTAGGTGATGGTGGTTGATCATCTGGCTGCCTTCTGGGTGTCAGTTCCGTCCCTGACGTCCACTGGAATGTGTGTCTCGTCTCGGCTGTGAGCTGCTTTCACCTGTTGAAATATAAGCCTGTGAATGCGGGTTAAGGACCTGAGGTAATCCCCCAGTTCACGCTTCGAGCTGTGCCAGGGAAACCTCCTCCTGCTGGGGTCCTCGAACCTGTGGGAGTGGCATTGGTCGACCTGTAAGCATTTCATGAGGAGTAAGATGGGTTATGCGGTTAGTTTGGGAATGCATTGCCATCAATGCAACAGGCAAGGCGTCAACCCAAGTCAAACGGTTGTTGCTGTCAGCTATTATCTTAGCAATCTTCGATTTCAGCACGCCATTAGCTCGTTCCACCGATGCCTGTGACTGGGGATGATACACACAACCAAACTTCTGTTTTATGCACAACAGTTTGAACATTTGCTGGATCACCTGTGAAACAAAATGTGGTCCGTTATCAGATGATATTGTGTCAGGCATGCCAAATCTGGGAAAAACTTCTTTACACAAAAACCGTGCTGCTGCTTTGTGGTCATTCTTAGCAGTGGGACATGCTTCCACCCATCTGCTAAACCTACAAACAACCACCAACATGTACCTCTTTCCCTGAACCCGAGTTATCATGTCTACGTAATCCATCATCAGATGGCGGAACGGACCGTCTGGCATGGGGATATGTGCTAAGGGTTGAGTAAACATTTTACGCACATTGTACTTAGGGCAATGTGGGCATAAGGCCAGTCCTCTGTCTACCATAGGTGTCATATAAGGTGACCACCAGACTGCCTGCAACTTTTGAACAACTCCCCTGGGCTCCAACAATGATCAGGGCCATGCATTATTTTAATGGCTGTCGGTAATAAGGACAACGGTAGTACAAAATGTCCTCGAGAACTACGCCACAACCCAGCGTGGGGGTGTGTTAACCGAGCCGCCCCCCTTTGTACCCACAGGCGTTTTTCTGCTTCAGATACGTTATTTTGGGCTTCTATTAAGGAGGCCAAATTAGTACATTTTACAATAGCTAACGCAGACGGAAGTTGCATAGCTTGTATTAATTCCACTACAGCTTGCCCATGTGTCACGGGGGTACCATCTGTTCTAACAAACCCTTGTTGTTTCCAGATGCTTGCGTTTATATGGCATACCCCATATCCATATGCACTGTCAGTATAGATTGTCACTCTTTTACCAGTAGCCAATTTACATGCAGCTGTTAATGCTTTTATCTCTGCTAACTGGGCAGAGCAAGGTTGATCTAGGCTCATTGATTGTACTTTGGTAAAGGTCCCATCAGGGTTGAGTTGGACTATTCCATATCCAGCTCTGTTCCCAGTCTCACCTCTGATACAGGAGCCGTCTACAAACAGCGTCAGATCAGATGGGATTGGATGATTGTATAAGTCCTCCCTTACCTTCATGAAGGTGTCCGTCTCCTGGAGACAATCATGGGGCTCACCTTCTGTGGGCAATACCATTCTTGTGGCTGGATTAATCGTGGTACAGCGTTGTATTGTTAAGTCAGGTCCTGAAAGCAGAACTTCATAACCTGTTCGACGAGCTTGGGTGATCACAAAGCGTGGGCTGGTGAGCAGTGCATGTAATTGATGTGATGTATACAAAATTACAGGGTGGCCCATAGTAATAACTGAGGCCTTTTTGTATGCGAAGGCTGCTGCTGCCAAGCCCTGGTAGCAGGGAGGCAAACCTTCTTCGACACCATCTAATTTTGTGCTGTAATAAGAAATTGGTTGTTTACCTGTTGGGGTGTCTTGCATCAATACTGCACATGCATACCCTTGTCGCTCAGCCACATAGAGATGGAATGGTTTGCCATAATCTGGATTGGCCAGAGCAGGAGCAGTTTGGAGATCTTGTTTCAGCAGCTGGAACGCACCCTCTGCCTCATCTGTCCATTGTAATTGAGCCGACTGGTGTCCTTGACCTGCGGCTTTAATCAGTGCTCTCAGTGGAGCCGTTTTGATGGCATAATCACACACCCACGGTCTGCTGTAACCTGCCATGCCAAGGAAAGACAACATGTGACCAACAGTCCGAGGTTTGGGCATTTGAGTTATGGCTTCCAGTTGGGACGGTGCAATACACCTCTTGTCCCCACTGAGTTGCCTGCCGAGATACTCCACTGTTTGCTGGCAGAATTGCAATTTTTGTTTACTTACTTTGTGTCCTCCTTCTGCCAATGCAGTCAACACTGTAATGGTGTCTCTCTCACACTGCTCTTTAGAAGCAGAACAAATCAAAATGTCATCAACATACATCAACATTGTGGATGGTATGTCAAGGTGATTTAAGTCATTTGCCAGTACACGATTGAAAATTGATGGTGAAAGGTACAAAACGAAATGTAATCAAGCACGGACAAGTATATTGTTGGCCTTTGTACATGAATGCAAACAAATACTGGGAATCTGGATGGACCGGTACACTGAAAAATGCTGAACACAGATCTATCACAGTAAACCATTTTGTGCCTGGGGGTATATTACTCAATAGTGTGTGGGGGTCGGGTCTGGTACTACTGGTATTTCTTCTGCTACAATAGCATTAATTAATCTTAGATCATGGACTAGTCTATAGTCATTACTGTTGGGTTTTCTGATGGGAAAAATTGGTGTGTTACAGGGACTTACTGTTGGTTTAAGAACTCCTGCTATTTCTAATCCTGTAATGATAGGCTGTATTCCTTCTACTGCCTCTCGTTTAAGTGGGTACTGTCTTTGGAAGGGCAATTTAGCATTTGGTTTGATGGTGAATTTGATGGGGTCTGCTGATTTTACTAATCCTACATCTGTTTTACTTTTAGACCATACCTGCTCTGGGACTTGTTCTAATAATGATTCATGTTCTGCAGCCACTGCCATTTGTCTTTTCCCAGGAACTTTAATGTGTTCTGCTATTACTTCATCAGCTTGTGAATATGAGATCTTGAAAAACAGTCCATCTTTTGACATGCTAATGCAGTCCCATGCTGTGTCAACCCATTCAGTGACTTGCTTGGCTTCTTGAACCATGGGTCCTAGATCATGTGACTCATACTCGTCTGCAATCAGTAATGTGACATGTGGTGCTGAGTTGGTAACCTGGAACCATTCTGCTACATCTTTATCGGAAATGTGACAACAGCTGCAGCTCCTTGTGGTCTAACACCACTACGTAAAGCATATTGGATGACCATTTGTTTTGTTGTTTTAAGTCTTCATCCCAGCTTTTTCTCGTAGTCTTTGTGTGTTTTTGCCTTTGTAAGCAAAACATGGTACAATGGAAGGAAGGAAGGTTCTTTAGATTTCTTATACAGTGATTCATTATCAGGGGTCTCCATGTTTCCCCTCCAGTTGGAAGGAGGTTGGTGATGGTTTCAGCCAAAATACTTGGTCTTCTGGCTCATGACTTGTTATCTGGGGGTCATTTGCAGGCCATTGTCATGTAGGCTTCATTCTTGTCTATTTGCTTCAAAGAAATTCCATTAGATTGTACATTTAATTTTGCATTGAGCTGGCACAACTACATCTCTACCAACAGATTTATAGGCATATCTTCTGAGTAAAGTAGTGGTGCATACACAGTCTTTTCACCTATATGATCATAGGGAACGGCTCAGTCATGGGTATTATTTGGGTTTTTCCCAGAGGAACCTACTGTTGAATCTTTGATGCTGAGAGGGGCAGGCCAATTCCACTTTTTCCTATACAGGGGTAGGCCACTCCTGTATCAATCATGGCGATGATGGCTGTCATATATTGTGACATCAATGGTGGGTTCTGTTTGTGGGCGTTGGGGTTAATACAGGTAGAATGGCCTCTCCATCAGGGTTTCTCTGGGCACTATTGCCAGTGCGTGTCTTGTCCCGTTCCACTTAGGTGGCTGGTCCGCGGTAGGGGCTGGGGTCCCACCCATCATGGGTTGAGTGGGGCGGAGTCTGCTGCATGTGTCCAACTTGTCCACATCCCCAGCATTGCATTCTCACTCGCTGTTGTCCCATGTCTGGACCTGCCTGTGGCATCTGCTGGTATTGGCCTTGAGGGGGCCTTCTTGGGGCTCCTTGTGGTCCCTCCATCTTCCTTCATGGGTGGCCCCCCTAGATCCCCTTCCAGAACGTTGCTTGTTGGGGACCTCCTCCTTGGTTTAGATGCACAGGATTGGGAGTGGAGTGGTTGAGGTTGGGTGTGCTGTGGCAGGGGCTCCTCCCACGGGTGGCTGCTGGATATTGCATCTGCTGTGTGGGGGAGGAAACCCAGGGAGACACTACTGGTGCTTGTACAACTGCCTCCCCTGTTGGTGCTCCCCAGTTGCGGGGGTGTGGCAGCCCAGTCAGTGCAGCTTGATGTTTTGGAAAGCTTTTCTTTTCTTTCCTTTGCCTTGGACATTCCCCAATCTGCAGCTGGGGTTTAATTTGGTGGCCAGCATCTTTTTGGTCCTCAAAGGCCTGTTTTTCAGACCCCGTGCATGTTCACATAAGTGTATAACGCCTCAGAGAACAGAGTGCCAGTCCATCTTCATGAGCCCCACCGACTCCGTCAGTTTGGCTTGCACTTCTTTGGGCATGCCTCCCTGATGTAGGTTGGTCCTGAACAGGGGCCAGATGTTTTCTGTTCATTCCCATCACTTCCAGTCTCTGTCTTCCTTTCTGTTGGAACCTGTGCAGAAACTGGGGGGCACCTCATCATCCTTTAGACATTCCTGTCTGCTTGGATTTGGATGGCTGCAGATGGGGTATTTGTTCTAAGGCTGCCCCACCTTGGGTCTTATTTGGTTGAATGGTATCTTGTCATACTTTGGTGTGAGGTCATGACCCTTGGGCTGCCGCCAAACACCTCCCGGCTGCTGAGGTGTCCTACTGTTTTGATTGGCAAGCGCCTTGATGTCTCCAGCTGCCAGATTGATGTCCAGTGATTTCTTCCCTCTTTTCTATCCATCTGTCAAAACTTTCCATCTGCCAATGGAGTCAGCCTTCCAGCAAAGTGTGATCATGTCCATAAATGACCATGGCACATATCTGTCTTCATGAGGTCTTTAGACGGCAAAGGGAGCCATATAGGCCCTTCCTTGATTTTGTCCTGCTGTGCGTCGTGTTTTTGGGACCTGGTCACCATTGGGCTAGGGCCGCTTTACTATTTGTAGATCCGCGTCACACTCAGCTGTGAGTGGCTTTGTTCTTTGCTGCTGGCCTGCTTTCCTCCCTTGAACCCCCCATGGAATGGGTTTGTGGCGCCTTGTATGTCTGGGCCTTCAATGTCCTCCCATTCAGACCCATCATCTCTTTCCTCCCTCATATTCCGTGGGTGGTACTCACTCATCTCCTTGAGTAAAAGTACAGATACTTGTGTTAAAAAAATACCGCAATTTGAATTAAAGGTCTGGGTAGAAACTTCTTTTACTCAAATAAAAGTAACAAAGTACCCGTTTGTAGAATTTACTTAATTTTTAAAAATTCATCTCTCGCCTTTTTTTTTCCTACGTTTTGTTTTTTTAAATGGATGTCTGCAAATAGGACTAGATCTCCGTTGTGTTCATTTTCAATTATCTTCTTTGCGTCCATGCTACGAATGCTAGCAAAATGTTCAAGCTGCAATGATTTCAGTTTATTTATATACCGCCAAATCACAACACGATTCATCTTTGGCAGTGGTGGTAAAGTTCAACCAGCACGTAGATTCCCATCCAATCGGGTGCAAAATTTGGTATTGATGGCGGAAAAATAATAATGGTAACTCCATTGAAAGGATTCAAAACTAAAGTAACGACCCCCATTTTTAAAATGTGCTTGTAGAAATACAGATATTTGTGTAAAAATGTCTTTAAAAGGAAAAAGTCTCCAGCAGAAATAGGTAAAAGTGTAAAAGAGTAAAAATATCAAAAATCTACTTGAGTACAGGAGACAAAGCAGAGATACTTCATTACTTCCATCTCTGCTTTCCCCAGGAAATATTCAGTCTTCAGACCCCTCTCCTTCCAGCTTCTCGATCAGGGACTAAGAGAGCACATCCACCAGTCACGGTCTGGGCAAACAGTTTTGGCCTCTATTATAGCCGACTCCCCCCAACATCTCTCTTCAATTTTTCAATTCTTCAAGCAGCCTTTTTCTTCTCCTTTTTGTTTTTCTATTGTCTCTTTTAAATTTTTTAATCGTCTATTTTGTGCTTTCTCTTCCAACTCTTGCTCCTTGAGTCGTACAAATGTTTCCGTCAATTCCACCAAGTCCTGGTTTATCATTTCTGCCAGTGATTCGGTTTCATCCATATATGTCAACTTAGTCCTGGGTTCTGAGTGGCATGTGGGGCCCCTCTGATATGGGGTTCGAGCAGCATGTGGGGCCTCTTGGGTATGGTAAATGTCTGCGACGTACTGGGGGTAGGGAACGGCTAAGGGTAGATTCTACCTGACTCTATCACAACTGGGTACTGACCTGCTGCGCTAGGGTGATAAGGTGGTGGCTTATGATCAATGTAATCAGGGGCTGTTGGGCTCTTTTGGTGTTCTACTTTAAAATATTGCAGAATGTCTCTCTGTTCAGCATGCCTCTGTTTTTTATGCAAAAGCATTCGGTCCCGTTTTTTATCTTTATTTCTCAATCTTTCTTCAACTTCATCACAGCATGAAGGATCAAAGCTGCCCTCTTTAGGCCAACGATTTTTCCCAGATGTCATCTTATGCCATTCGGTCATGCATTTTTGAATTTTGCGTTTATTGGAGGGGTGTGTCATTATTACCAATTTGGCTGGCGTCAGCCCGTCAGACTGTTTGCTCATATTGGTTCCCATGGCTACCAGCAGTCACTCAACCGTCAGGTCCTGTGCTTATTCACCAGCCTTTGTAATCCTTAGTTAATTTTATCTTAACTGGTTCTGCTCTCTCCAATACAGATCTCTGTTAATTTTTCTTTAGTTTTCTTTTTCTAGTTAATCTACTTTTCCAATTGAAAAAAATACAGTTTTTTAGTAATTATTAAAAATCTTATAATCAAAACAAATTTGTAAGTTACTTATTTTGCACTTCTTTCACTAATTTTATACCATATATATATATATTTTTGTATTTTATGTAGAGACTATAGTTTGTAATAATATATGCTTATAATATCTTTATCTTATAATGCTTACAACTTTTTCCAATCTTATTTAGGAACTTTGTTAATTTATTTTCATTCTCATAATCTCTTGTGTTTTTCAGTTACCAATTCTTGTTTTCCAATCCTTATTATGACTTATTCTGGAAGTTTTAACCATATTCTGTAATAATTACTTCTATTAATTTATTATTATATCTTTAAGCTTTATCAATATTATAATTTTTATTTATTAATATCATCCACCCCTTACTTCCCCTTAGTTACTTAACTCTTTCACTCGTCACACTGACAAAGACACACAAGACAAATGATTATATATTTACAGTGCACTTCTTTTTTCCTCACTGTTTCCTACAGTGGCATATACTCTTCCTCACTGTTTCCTACAGTGGCATGCTCACGTTTTTCCTGCTGCGGATGCACCCAGATAACTGGAAATGCATAGGCGTCCTCCGGTTGGTGGAAGCGGTACTATTCTCGCGATTATGGCTTAATCTGTAATATTCTGGCTATCCATAGCCTGGCTATCGCTTTCCAGCCTCTCAATACCTTAATATACCTAATACTACATAGGCGTCTCGTGGGGAGCACGCCGACTACCTTAGTCCACCGATACCCTCCGCGTAACACCCGTACCTATACGTTCGGTTATGGCTTCCACAGACTTATACGTCAAGCAGCTTTGATCAATATGTCCCTTTTACCAATCATCTCAGAACATCACGTGCTAAGCAACTTTTTTACAAAATAATTTAAACACAGGACCAGTTCAAATGCAAGAATAACACAAACATTAATTAACACTTAAACCATGCGTTGCATATACATTCATACATACCTGGACCCTTCCTCAGCTTAGTCTCTGCCTGAATTTGTATATTCTTATATAAATTCTTATCAAATTTGGAAATTACTTTATTAAATTTGGAAAACTAGGTTCTTTTAGGAGAGCTTTGTGACGCCTGACACCCACAAGCAGTCGCCGGAGGCTGGTTCCCCACTAATTTAGAAAATTATAACAAATTAGCTCACCTTTAACCGGGGAATTGAATTCGAGGGGCGTTTGGGGCTTCCCACTTTCGACTACCGTCTGCGCGGGTTGGTCCGGCGCGGTAGCTTGCTCCTCCTGGCTGGCTCGCCAATTTGTCGTCTATAATTCTCTTCTTAACGACTTAAAGATTGGGACTAAGTTTTATAAAAATTCAAAGTTCTTAAAAAGCAGAAAAGTCTCAAACAAAGATCCAAAAATCAGGCAGAAGCAGCTGAGTCCACGTCCAGGGTGTTTTATTGCAAAACACAACACATCCACACGGAGCTGGTCACCGGTGAGCATCAGCTGAACAAATGGTGAAAACAGCCTTCTTTTATACATTTCATTGGGCTTGGGGACTCTTTCATCTTGGTGGAAGACCCTCCTTCCAAACCATCATTTTAGGTGTTTTCTTCGGATTGAAGCAATTTCTTTGATCTTATCGGTGGAAAACCCCTTTCAAAGCTTTATATATTTTTTATATATTTAATCAACAGTCTTTGTTACAGGTTATGGTGACATTTCTTTTGCAAATCATGATGACATTTATTGCTACTAAATCATAGACACATCATATTCTTAATTATCAACCCGCCAAAACAAAACTTTTTTCATCCAATGTAACTTTATGACATCACATTCCTGTGAGAGCAGTCTCTCAGGCCATGAAGACATCTGGTGCACTTAAATCAGAAACTTATGACAGTTCAATCACAAACATGTTGAAACTAATCCTTTCCCTACTTCAAGCCATGTCAGTCTGGCCTAGTGTTCCCTCTGGTGTTCCCGTGTGTTCCATGTCCCAGCAAAGCATCACCCTTTTCTATGACCAGTACTGCAC
>JAGKQL010005679.1:0-10804 GCA_018398635.1 Cyprinodon brontotheroides
CTCAGAGGTTTAGGATCAGCTAGACGCCACGACTGATGAGGAACTGATACTGAACGGATGTCAACCATCAGATAACGGCCTTGGCAACTTATAGCCCATGTGGCTGGCATAATGCTTCGACATACCGGCCAAGAAATTTAGCTCAAACTTGAAAATCCAAAATGACTGGCACATCGCGGTGTTGTGATGCTTCAGCATGCTCATAACTGATATAGAAAATGTACCGAATCCTATTCAAACGCATGCCAGCATTTTTGCCAGATTTTTTGCACGCCAGCATATGCTGGTCAAATCGCCAAGGTGTGACGGGCTTTGGTGGTTTTTCAGTTATCTCCAGTCCCTTATCTTCTAGTTTTCCCCTTAGTCATTGTAGTGGTAAATTGTTTGTGTTAAGAAGGCCAAGATTTTCTATAATGTTCAGGTTCTAGAGTGTGTGTATGTGATTCTTTTGTTTTTTGAATTGTTTGTTACCTTGTGGGTGTTTCCTTTTTAGAAGCCATCTTGGAACCTTGCTAAGGAGGAGGCCCGCCTCAAACCCAACTCTCTTTATAGAGGGAGCCATGATGGCTGGAACTTTGATTGGCTGTGGGTAAATTGAGAAGGCGGGATAACAGTATATAGGTGGACTGATTGCTGTAGTAAGGCTGATGGGAAAGCTGCCATGTTGTGTTCGGTATAACCCATGCTCTGATGGAAGAACCTTTAATAAATGACCTTTTGTTTTTGCTCAACCACTTTTGTTGGATTTTTCCTTCACACCACACCTCTCAGCACAACAGTGGTGTCAGAAGTGGGATCTTTACGCTTTTGCTTGAAGGAGGAAATCAAGCTAAATGAGAGGAGTAGGATGGGAAGAACTCGAGGAACAAGGAAAGCCCCTCTTTCTGAAATGGAAGAAAGAGATGGGGTGGAGGAACAGTAGAACTGTAGATCCACCACCTGAAGGAGTCATGTCTGGTGAAGATGTCTTTGAACCAGTGGTGCGGCCTAAAACAGACCACAGTTGGTACTGTGAGTAAAGAACTTTGTGAAACTGACATCTTTCATGAAATTTAATTTATGCGACATTCTAAATGAACCGGCAATTTTGTTTGAACAGATTAAACAGTTGCGCAGTAACATGCCAAAAGCTGCAAGTGATGTATATACTGAACTTGATGAGACGATTGTACAGACTGAAGTTTCTACAGAAGCAGTTTTCCCCAAAGCGAGAGCAGAACACTATCTCGGCTATTAGCAACAGAGCAAGCCCAAGGAGCCTCTGGTTACCAAGCTGAACCTCAGCATCCATCTCAACCACTTCCTGCACAGCCTCAGCTGCGTGTGTGCACATGATGTTCCAGGACAAAGAGTGGAACCAACCCGTGAGGTGATCCTTAGGATACCTTGACTTCAAGGAAGGTGAGGATCCTGAAAGTTTTTCATACGCTTTGAACGCGAGAGCTAAAACATGGGGATGGTAAACTAACCGAATGGGCTGCTAGAGTGGTCACATTATTGACTGAAAAGCACTGAGGCCTATCCTGGTATGGATGAAGACCAGTCTGACTCTATGAATCTATTAAAGCTGCTGTGCTATCTAAGTTTAATGTGACAGAAGAGACTTACAGATACCGGCTCTCGGCTAATCAATGTACCTGTGGGAGAGAGTGTACATGAAACCTACAGTCGGATAAAGGACCTCACAAGCTGGCGGATGGCCTGACAGTCGGAGAAAGAAGAGATCAGGGAAACCATCATCTTGGAGCAGTATCTATGTGTGTTTCCATCCAGACGACCAAGCATTAAGTGGGTGAAGGAGAACAATCCAAAGACCGAGAGGAAGCTGCAGATCTGGCTGAACGTTACTTGGCTGCTCACAGAGAACCTTCAAAGTCAAGAGTAACTGTGGGGAGGCCAAGGTTTGTGGAGGTAAAACCCAGATGCAACAAAGACTGACAACTTGGACATGAGGGGGTGAAAGAAATCTGAACAATCCAGAGACTAAAGTATAACCTCACTTGTTATTATTGTCAGCAGCCTGGTCACAAAGCTTTTTATGTCCAGAAAAACAAAAGTCAAAGCAATTGCTCCATGTAAATCTCAACTAAAGGAGTATCATGAAAGAAATGTTCCAGAAATGGATGTGAAGAAACCTGATGGTACAAGACATTCAGCCTGAAGACAGTGCCATGTTGATGGATGGAGAAGCTGAAATGAGTCCATGCAGAAAACTGGCCAAATCTGAAGAGGCTCCAAAGCATCTGACTCCAGACCAGTGGCAACAGCTGGGTGAGATTAAACAATCTTTTCCATCACTGTTTGCAGATGTACCTGGGCGAACTGATGTCATAACACACAAAATAACCTTGAAAGACACAACACCTGTTCGTCTTAAGCCTTACAGGATTCCCCAACAGATGATGGAACCACTGAAACAGGAGGTCCAGACAATGCTGAAAATGGGAGTGATAGAGCCATCAAGAAGTGAGTGGTCAAATCCCATTGTGCTTGTTCCCAAGAAGGACTCATCTCAACTACGCTTTTGTTCTGACTTAAGAAAGTTGAACAGCATTTCTTGTTTTGATTCTTACCCCATGCCACGCATTGATGAGCTACTGGAAAGATTGGGGAAGGCCAAATACATCACAACCTTAGACTTATGTAAAGGTTACTGGCAAGTCCCTTTAGATCCATCCTGTAAAGAATACACAGCTTTTCAGATTCCAGGAATGGGTTTATTCCATTATACTGTTTTACCCTTTGGTCTTCATGGGGCACCAGCTACCTTTCAAAGGTTGATGGATATTATTCTCAATGACTGCCCAAAGCCAGCCGCATCCTGGATATCGTATACCAGCAGACGTAAGGCAGGACACCGCCCTGCCAATTTACGATGTTGCAGAATCCAGCGCTAGCCCTGTTCTGAAGGAAACGGCAGCAAGCAAAGCAGCTAGTTGGGGTCAGTCTGGGTTACTCAGGCCAAAGTGGAATAAAGCCACAACTTGAAAAGTAGCCATTCAAACAATCCCCAGACCCAAAAACAAAGAAGCAAGTGAGATTCTCATTTTTGGGCTTAGTTGGTGGTATAGGAGATTTATAATCTCCATTTTAACTTTAGTACCCCTTTGACTGAGTTAACAAAAAGATCTACTTCTAAAATCATGTGGAAGGATGACTGTGAACATTCATTCCAATCTTGAAGAAACTGATCTGTCAAGCTTCCTGTTTTGCAGAGTCCTAACTTTTCCAAAGCCATTTAATGTCTGGCGGATGCTTCAAATGTTGGTCTTGGAGCAGTGCTCGGCCAGGGAGAAGCTGGTGAAGAAAACCTGTCCTTTCTTAAGTAAAAGCTGTTTGACTGAGAAAAGTACTCCACAGTAGAAAAGGAAGGATCAAATAAAAGTAAGCTCTGGACTCTTTAAAATATTATCTCCTAGGAAGGGAGTTTACTTTTGCAAACCCATCATAGACCTCTGAAATGGATGCACTCAAGCAGCATCAGAATGCACGGATATTTCGCAGCGTCTTCGCCTCCCGCCGTACAAGTCCGCCTCATATTGTCGAAAAAGAAAAATCTGATGTTTAATTACCTTTCGCTCCTGGCAAGCCCGCAACCGGTATGCAGCGGCGGGTCCGTTAAGAAAGCACAAGATTTTTCGGCAACGTTTCCGAAGTCTGGCGCAGTTCTTTTGCTTTTTGTTCGTTCCGGATGGAAGCTGCTGCCTTGTAAGTTCAGTATAACCGCTCGATGGAAGAGCTCTGGCCTGATCTTTTGTTTTTGCCCAAACCGGTTTCGCGCCGATTTTTTCCTTCCACCTCATTAACTTCAGTAATAACAGTTTGTCAAACCAAACATCCAATAAAGTTCCAATAAGCCACTATAGGCACTGGGTTCACGTTTTCTTGACGCAGGCAAAAGAAGTCGAAGTCCAAACTTGTAGATGTTCAGTTGATTTATTTTCTATATTTTGCAACATTACAGAGTTCAAACATTCCTTGCCCTGTCACCACTCTTGCAGTAAAAACCCATAGAAGCCCCCTAACTCAAATGCCAGCTGGTCCTTACCTGTGTCCTGCTGTGCGGACAGTCCCACATTTCTTCCTGTTTTACATAAAATAACTAAAGAAAGAATAATAAAACAATTAAAAATAGATACACAAAAATGCAACAATTAACCTATAAATTAAAGGAATAGTACACACATTGAATAGTACACACATAAACGCGCACTTTCATCTGGTTTGGTCTGTCGCTGTTTCCGAGCGCCGGAACGCCAGCTTTAGAAATCCTATACACTACTGTTTATTTCAATTTCAATTCAATTCAGTTTATTTATATAAGCGTGCAAATTCACAACACATGCAATCTCCAAGGCACTTTACAGTTCAACAAGATCATACAGTCAGAATTGATACAAAGTTTTTCTGTCTAAGGAAAACCAGTTGATTACATTGACTCATTGACTACAATCCCTCACACTAAGCATGCTTGTAGCGACAGTGGAGAGGAAAAACTCCCTTTAACAGGAAGAAACCTCCAGCAGAACCAGGCTCAGTGTGGCGGCCATCTGCCGAGGCTTGACTGGGGTTCAAGGAGAAAGGAGACAGAAGCAGAGATAGGCGGCCCCACAAAAGCAGCTGTAAAAGGCGGCCCCGTCCAGAAACACACAGCCAGGCAGGCGAGCTCCAAGGCAGCTCCCATGCCGGAGGACCGAAGAGAGCACATCCACTCAGTCACGGTCAGAGAAACAGGACCACACTGGAAAACAGGGCGATCTCCAACATCTATAAACAAGGGTGTTGATGGAAGCAGCACAGCTGATGTTTCTTTCCAGGATGGCGTCACAGCCAAACAGGAACAGGCGAGGCAAAGCTACTCTGAGGAAAAGCAGAGAGAGCAGAAGGTTAGAGATTGAACTAACAGATTCTGCAGAATAGGAGAACAGAGAGGAGAATGAAGCAGAATGATGAAATGGGGGTCCCTATGTCCTCCAAAAGTCTAAGCCTATAGCAGCATAACTATAGGAGATAGCTCAGGATAACCTGAGCCACCCTAACTATAAGCTTTATCCAAAAGGAAAGTTTTAAGCCTAGCCTTAAAAGTAGACAGGGTGTCTGCCTCCCGCGGACTAAAACTGGTAGTTGGTTCCACAGGAGAGGAGCCTGATAACTAAAGATCTGCCTCCCATTCTACTTTTTAGAAATTCTAGGAACCACTAGTAAACCTGCAGATTGAGCGAAGTGCTCTGTTAGGAACATAAGGAACAATCAGATCTCTGATATAAGATGGAGCTTGGCCATTTAAGGCTTTATATGTGAGAAGGAGGATTTTTAAATTCTATTCTTGATTTAACAGGAAGCCAATGAAGAGAAGCCAGGATAGGAGAGATATGATCTCTCTTTTTAATTTTCATTAGAACTCTGGCTGCAGCATTTTGGATCAGCTGAAGGCTTTTTAACTACAGTTTGTGGACTTCCTGATAGTAAAGAATTACAATAGTCCAGCCTTGGAAGTAACAAATGCATGGACTAGTTTCTCAGCATCACCCCTGGACAGGATATTTCTAATTTTTGCAATGTTCCTCAGATGAAAGAAGGAAATTCTAGAAACCTCTTTGATATGGGATTTAAATGACAGGTCCTGATCAAAAATAACACCAAGATTTTTTACTTTATTATCTGAAATCAGTTTAATCCCATCCAAATGAAGTGACTGGCTAATCAGTTTCTTTTTTCAGAACTCTGGTCCAAAGACTATAACTTCTTTTTTGTCTGCATTCAGAAGCAAGAAAAGTTAATTAGAGTCATCCAGGTTTTATGTCTTCAAAGACATGTAATCTAATGTAATGGGTTAGCTTCATCTGGATTTATAGACAGATATAGCTGGGTATCATCAGCATAACAGTGGAAATTAATCCCATGCTGTCTAATAATTCTACCAATTGGGAGCATGTATATAAAGTAAGAAATTGGTCTAGCACTGATCCTGTGGTACTCCACAGGTAACCACTGGCGTGTTGAAGATCTATCATTAGCATGAACAAACTGAATTCGATCAGATAGATAAGATTTAAAAACCAGTCGAGTGCTGTTCCTTTAATTCCAACATAATATTCAAGTCTTTCCTAAAGAATATTTATGGTCAACTGTATCAAATGCAGCACTAAGATCCAACAGGACTGACACAGATACAAGTCCATTATCTGAAACCATGAGAATATCATTAGTGACTTTCACCAGAGCTGGAATTTCAGTGCTATGATAGACTCAGGGGTTTGGTTTGGCGGGCGGCTTGGCGGGTCATTTTTGGATAGAAAAGGAAGATTGGATATAGATCTATAATTGACAGTCATCTGGGTCAAGAGATGGTTTCTTAAGCAGAGGTTTTAATTACAGCATCTTAAATAACCTGGTTAAACTGATCTAACATACAAGTTGAAGGCTTAGATGAAGACAATAATTTTGTTAATTCAGAGAGTCTAACTGATCAAAGCCCAACTCCGGTTCAGATTCCGCGACTACCTCAGGTACAATCATGATAGAGGAGTGCTTATGATCTTATTTTTAATAAGATCTATTCTCATTTATAAAAGAATCCCATAAAATCATTGCTGCTGCTAAGAGCAGGTCCGAACGGACGGGTTCCCTCTTAAGTGGGCTCTAAAGGGGTGAGTTTCTGGTATAAACTGTATTAAAAAAGAAATCTAGGATTATTCTTATTCTCCTCTATTACTGAGGAGAAGTATGCTGCTCTTGTTTTGGCAAAGCGGGTCCTCTTTATACAAGTAGTAAAACTCTAGTTCTTTCTCTCATTAGGGTGATTCCTCTAGGCATGTGGGAGTCCATTCTCTCTCCAGTTTCCTAGCATTTTGCTTCAAAGCACGCAGCTCTGCATTAAACCAAGGAACAAGCTTTCTATTTTAACAGGTTTCATTTTCAAAGGGAGCCGCGTTGTCTAAGCTGGGTAATACGGAGAGAAACCAGCAACCCCATCAACAAAATCATCAACCTGTGAAGGGGAACAAGCTAAGCTTTTGCACTCTGCAGCACTGCTCAGTGACACAGTGAGAGAGAAAGTGAAGCAGATTCCTTAAAATTTATAACTGCACTATTTGATAAAGATCTACTAAAATTGAACCCTTCTTTTGGGGGAGGAGAACTTTGTTAAAGTAATCCTGAAGGCTATTAAAAAGTGGTCAGAGAGGACAGGGTTATGAGGAGTCAAATGTTATTTCTTTCCAGCCATTCAGCGTCAGAGGTCAGCACAAGATCCAAAGCATGAAGATGAGAATGTGTGGACTATTCACATTTTGGAATCAAAGCCAATAGTGTCTAAGATAGCAATAAAGGCTGCTCTTAAGCTATAAGCCTTCAATGTCAGCATGGATGTTAAAATCTCCCACTATGATGACCCTGTCAGTATTTAATACCAAATCAGAAAGGAACTCTGAAAACTCATCTAAAAATTCAGAGTAAGGAACTGGTGGACGATACAAAGTTACAAAAAGAAGAGGTTTTCCTGCCTTGAAATTTGGATGAGGGAAATTAAGGGTTAAATGTTCAAAAGAGTTGTAGGTATTAATTGTTTTGGGAGTAATCAGTAAGTCAGACTGGAAGATTGTTGCTACTCCTCCTCCTCGCCCAGAACTTCTGGGGATGTGAAAATTTAAATAGCTTGAAGGAGTTGCCTCATTTATGCTCACATAATCCTCTTGCTGCAGCCAGGTTTCTGTAAGGCAAAACAAGTCAATGTGATTATCACAAATCAAGTCATTAACTAGCAGACTTTTAGAGGAAAGCGATCTTATGTTAAACAGACCGCATTTAATTGTTTTAACTTTTTCCCCAATTGGAGTTATTTTGATTTTAATTAGATTATCATGATTTACTCCTTTGGGAATCTTTGCTAATTTATTAGATTTTGGTCGTGGGCAAGACACTGTCTGGATGGAGTAAAGAGTGGGTAACAGTAGAGAAGCTGCAGAGAGGTCTGTTAAACTAGGACTCTGCTTCCTGTTCTGCACCCTGGGGGGTCAGAGTTTTGGAGGACTAATAAATGTGGCCAGATTCCTAGAAAGAAGAGCTGCACCATCCAAAGTGGGATGGATGCCGTCTCTCCGAATCAGACCAGGCTTTCTCCAAAAGGATTGCCAATTATTAATGTAGCCCGCGTTGTTTTCAGGGCACCACCTAGCAATAAAAACTAAAAATATGCTCTAAAAACATTCTAAATGACTTCGTTTCGAGTAAATTCTGGATGCTACCCACTCAGGACACTTGGAATACATTGGACGAGCAGTATGGAGGAATATTGACACGTTTTTTGTGGACTTTTATGGACCTTTCTGTCTCGGTCACCATAGACCTCCATTATTTGAATGTCAGCAGACAGCAAGAAGCCTCCCAGATCTCCAGATGCATTTGAGATATCAAAAAAGTACTCCAGAGTGTTGTTCAGCATGGGGGTGAGTAGAAAATGAAGGCTAATCATGTTTTGGGTGTACTATTCCTTTAACTTAAACGTCTAGAAGAGAAGGGAATACCAGCCTAAACTTACAGACCACCAGTGTGTAAAAATAATAAAAAGCTCTATAAATAGTTCCAGATGTGGGCTGGAGTCATCTGTGGAGCTCTAGGGGTTAACTTCAGGACTTTGATGCATTAGAGCATAACTGATTAGGGAAGGTGTGTTCTGTTTCGGTGTGAAAGTGTAACCTGAAAACGCTTCCGGCAACTCCCGGCTCCTCCCACCTGCAGAGGAGGATCCAGAAGAGCTGCCAACTGAGCGGCAAAGCGCCTCTGTTCCTGACACACAGCAGACTCTCACCAGGAAGCCCCCGTCCAGCCGACATGCCTGCGGTAGAACCTCTAAAACTGCTCCATCTTTGCCTTAAATCACCCAATAAAGCTGCTGTTTTGTTTTTATCTGTGTCCTTCCGAGTGAATTTTAATGGCGGGGTTGGTGCTGGGTTGGAGGGATTCCACAACATTTTCACAACTTTTAAGTTCCATCGCAGAAAATAGATGAACAGCACGGTTTATATCGGCCGGATTGTTGGAGTTTTTAGTGTTTATTAGATTCAGAAGAGCTTAAAAAGCGTCATCGAGGGGAGTTTTGTTTCGGGTAAAAGCGCAGATGTGTGTGTGTGTATTGTGCGGCCAGGAGCCCCTCCCACGAGGAGCGTCAGCCGCTCATGGGGGAGGCCAGCAGTGCGCAGCTCTAATCTTCTGCAACATGCTTAGCTGCTGTGCTGCATGTTGGACTCCTCAGCCATGGCTCGATCCGGGAGCAGGATGGGCGTTAAAGGAGCGGGAACACGCGCGGCAGAGGCCTCACCGAGCAAGGACGCATGACGCATGACGCGGCGCGGCTCCTTCCATCTCAGGAGCGCTTTTACACATGAATAATGACCATTTAATAGAGGATAAGGGGAGAAAATCGGAGGTAGTTTTATTAGAAGGCCTTTCTAACCCTGCTGAAAAGCGAAGTTTTACTAACAGCTGGTGGTTTCTCCCTAAAACTTTAAATAAATCAGAAAAAAACAGATTGTCTGCTTGTTCTCTGTTTTCATTAAAGGTAAAATAAACTTCCCCTAAAGTCTGCTGTTGAATAAACAGCTGAAAGCTCAGAGGTACCGCGGGTCATTGTTTCAGCAGCAGAGAGCTGCCTTTGGGTGTGGTAGACACTAAAACTAAAGCCTGTCCTCGGCCCAAGCTTAGCCTACATGTGACATGAAAAGACTATTTCAGGGAGAGAAACGGATGAAGATGGACTGAACCAAGCAGAACTTAAAAATATAAAATAAAGCAAAGATTTTCATTGCTATGGATTCGTTTTACTGGAGCATACAATGTTTTTCCATTTATTCCTGTTTTTCATGAACCTTTAGAATAAAATAGTTAAAGAAATGTTCAGACTGATGCCCAAGATTCTAAGATTAAAAAAAAGAAGACAACGTTTTTACAGATCTTTTCAGAAAGAACGTTTATTTATTTCTGGACTTGCTGATTCTGTTGGTTTGATATTTATACAGAGAGAGGATATCAACCAAATGCAAGCCATAAAACAGTCATTGATCTACTGTTTGCATTTTATAGTAATTCTATTTAAATCAATTATGCTTATAGCTCCAATCCACAACTATGTCATCTCAGGTCACTTTCCAGTTCACCAGATCATCCAGTCAGATTGATTCAGTTTTCTATCTAAGGAAAACCAGCTGATTGCATCGACTCATTGACTCTTCAGCAATCCCTCACACTAAGCATGCTTGTAGCGACAGTAGAGAGGAAAAACTCCTTTTGAACAGGAAGAAACCTCCAGCAGAACCAGGCCTATTGCTTCGATGTTTTCTTTAATCCTGCAGGCAGTTTTGTTAATTTAAATAAACACCAATTAATATTGGTGTTTATTTAAAGACGATTCTGAATTGATTTAGAAAAGTACTTAATAACTTTTTGGCTTGCCCCCACAGACCAAGACTGGTTAGTTCGGTATAAAGATAGAATGGGAGATTGGTTCAGCTAACCTTAGCTAGGAGCTGGTGGTGCTGACGACGTTTGGTGTTCTGATATTCCGTTCGATAGCAAAGACTTTTCATCCAAGCTAGAGTATAACACAGCAGGTCGTCTGATGTCAACAATAAATACAGCATTTAGGGTCAGATAAAGGAGAAACTCATTTGTTTAGGAATAACTAACGTTAACATCGACACAATGCTATAATTCTCAGAGGAATGTTGGTGATTTTCACATTCATCCGTCCATCCATCCATCATCCATCCATCCATCCATCCATCCATCCATCCATCCATCCATCCAT
>JAGKQL010005680.1:0-10939 GCA_018398635.1 Cyprinodon brontotheroides
CTGTAAGGGGATTGGGGTTGCAATGATAGCGGGAAGAAATCAAGTCAATTGCTGCATTGTATACAGCGTATATATTTAGTTTGACTTAGTAATATTGTAGTAGAAGAGTACACTGACCATCAGGTGAACTGACCCACTACAACTCCGCTGCCCAGAAGTAGAATTTATTTTCTTGGGAGGTTTTTTTTTTGTTCAAGTTTCATAAAGGTCTCAAATCTGTTCATTGTGTCTGAAATGCTGTTTGGCCTTTGAACAGACAAAATCGATCTTTCCTTTTTGTTGAAACAGTGTCTGACTTCTTGATAATTAAACATTTCCAAAACAGACCACATAAACAGTGCAGTATCATGTTAAGCTGTGCTTTCAAACAATTACAGTTACATGTAAAAAAAAAAAAAAAAAAAGTTTTTCTAATGATTGAGTTGTGTTTTTATTTTTTAAAATTTTTATATTAATGGTCTAAGAAAATGTTTGTTTTAACAAAGCTGGATTTTTTTTTTCCAATCCCTGTAAACCTGCCTGTTTATAAATTTTATCACTAGCCACCGGGGCCCTGATACATTCAGATATTTAAATATATATATATATATTTTTTTTTCTTATCAGGAACAGAATTTGTCTTTGATCGAAAATTTGTTTAGGAAACTAATCATTAACTCTGAAGTGAATTCCCCATAGCTCTTTGCCTTCATTTTTTGTTTAAAGTGCTCAAACTTTGCAACTATAGCACTTAGGTTTACTGTGACCAGACATCCCCGATTTCCGGGAACAGTCCCCGATTTGGAACGCCTTTCCCCGGCTAAAGCTGTCGACAGAAGTGTCCCAGATTTTGCTGTGTTATAAATGAGGAGAGGTACTGTTGTGTGTAAACATGTTAATACGGTAGAAACAGAGCGCAGAAACAGCTTTTAGCTAGCTGCTTGGCAGCTGTTAACGTATAGACGAGGAGCAGAGCGGACAGAGGAAGAAGTGGAAGTTTATTGTCACAACCACTCACAGCTGCCGGTTAATGGGTTCATTTGATTCGAATTGGCCTGATCATTGTGATAAATGTTAGGTTTGTGTCCAGGTTAATAAAAAAGGGCTTTGATGTGTTTTGCTTCACTAAAGATGAGGTCTGGAAATGTAACCTTAGCTAATCAACAAAATTAAGACAGGCCATTGGCTGTAGCTGGCATGAGTAAAAGAGACTCAGACAAAATCAAACAGAATGATTGAAAACTCTTTGTTAGATGCTAATCTGGTTCTGTGGTTCTCCAGGCATCAACAAGAGTTCACCTAAAGATGTTTTTTCCTGAGCCCCGTGCAAAGCTTGTTTTACTTTTAACCTATCGCCGCCCTCGCCGTATATGTGTTGTGTAGGCTACTCTGTGTCACCCGCTCCAGGTTTGAAAGTGGGTGTGTGGCAGAAGAGGAGACAGGATTTGAAAAAAACATAATATAATAATATGTAATTTTCGTCTCGTCTTTGTTCGTGAACTAAAATGTCCATAGATTTTAGTCCAGTCTTTATTTACCGAACTGCATTTTTCGTCTCGTCTTTATTAGTCCACGAAAATTATTTCTGATTTACTCCAAGTTATTGTTTATTAGTGGGGATTTTGGGTCACCAAAGTCTCGTCTAGTTTTGGTTCGGTGAAAAATGTGCATTGACGAGAAATATTTTTACCGTTTAGTTTTCGTTAACGAAATTAACACTATGAGTGAGGTGTTACTATATTTGTTTATATATTTCCCAGACTTAGTAATCACGTCGAAAATTATTGTTATTGTTTTTTACTGATTAATGCTGAATTCATTAAATCAGTGCGAATGTGTTAGTTTTAGGTATAGCATGAATTCATTAAATCATTTATATTTTAGGTTAAATTTAAAGTTCTACATATTATGCTCAGATTCTTCTTTCATTGTGTCAAAAACAAATTTCCTTCCGAGCAAAAACTGGTTGAAAAGTTATTGAAAAGACAACATGATTTACGTCCAAAAGACGTCTGCATTTGGTTGAAAAGCGAAAGTTGAAAAACTAATTTTCATATAGTTGAAAAGACGTGAAACTGGGTTTGGAACATCTTTTAAACATCTATTGTTAGACTAAAATGGGACAAAATCAGAACGACCAAACAGCCCAATTTTTAACAACTATTTCAGGACTAAACCAATGACGGACCAACCAGATTTAGCCTAAAAACCAAGATCTGAATGACGTTTGGTATTTTATCTATTGGCATCTAGTAAAAACACCATGATGGTTTCTACCCTTTACCTCATAATTTACATTGACCTGATGTTTCTAATGATACAATGATAAAAAAAAATACATCAAAACATGTTTACAGTTATTTATTGGAAATCAATTTTAATCAAATCAGTTCAGGTTATTTATATAGCAACAACTGACAACACATGTCATCTCAAGGCACTTTACATGGACAACTCAAATCATCCAGACAGCTCGGTTCAAAGTTTTCTATCTAAAGAAAGCCAGATGATTGCATCGACTCATTGGCTTCGTAGGATTCTCCTCCTGGATGAGCATGTAGTGACAGTAGACATTGTTTGCAGTGAATCATTGACTCTGTATATATATTGAAACAAGGATTACCCAAATATATAATTGTGAGCAGAAGGATTCTGAAATAAAAACAACTATAAAGAAGCAGCTCTGTGTAGCTAAAGCCATGACTTTCTAACAAGCTTATGCAGGTATTCCAATATATCTCTGCTTCAGAGCTATAAGTTGGACTTGGTTAATTATTGTACTTTTAAATTTCTGTATTATAATTTCTTGCATTTGCAAAGCAATGCTCAGTTTCAGGCACCATGAAATTCTAACTAAATGATCTATAGTAGTTTTTTTCTTCTGTCGTCATCAGTGGCGCTCTTTACTAGGTTGGGGTATTTTAGTTCAATAATTACAGTATATGGTGAAAGCTTTGAGTATATCAAGCATACAGTCTCTGTATTTCCTTCTTATTTAGATCTCTAGAGGCAGTAAAGGAAGTCGCTCATGCAGATCGCTTCATTATTGTATCTGAAGAGTAAATGAATCACGTTGGCCAATAAGAGTAGGAATATTAGCTTGCAAGTTGGAAAAATAAGTCCTTGCCCATGCAATTTGTGGACTGGACATTATTTGTGAAATGACTGTGTCCAGGCTGCCTTCAGTCCCGCAAATATCAACGTCACGGAAGCTATGCCACTCAAACCCTATGTGTGTAGGAGAAGACACAGTTTATTTTACCTCCCTTATAGTACAAACAACAACCTGTGTCTCCGTACGGTCGTATAAGTAATCTTGCCTTTAAATTCTCCTTTAGATGACTCTTGTATTTGTCCAGAAGAATGCCAGCTTGCTGTTGGTAAATACCAGCGACTGTGGTTGCCTTGGTCCCGTCTGTCTCCTCTAACCGTTCCAGATGGATCATCATCTGGGTGTGAAAGGCAGCTCCATTCATCCACTGGTTAAGGAGTCGAGCACTCATGGTTATCTGGTTGTCCTTCACAATGGAGTTCTGAAAGGAGCAAATTTCCAACCCTATTAAGAATTACCAACAAGCTTTAACATTAATAATACAGGACTTCTACAGACATTTGGATTTCAAAACTCAACAAGATCCCTGGATAAAAGCAAAGTTGTTTTTAAGTATTGCAACACATAGGGCGGATGATCTATCAAAAGGTTTCTGCTTGGCGACATAAAAGCATTGTGAGCTATTTCACTCATACGCTAAAAAATTTACAAACAGATCTATCAACAGCGTGCTAAAGGATTTTGGTCTTTAAAACGATGCTAAATAAGCGTCTCTTATCCATTTTGTACTTTTTTCTGCAATAGATAATATGCAATATGGGAAGTTTACCGCGCCAAAAGTAAATCTTGTGGGGAGGAGAACATGTAAATATATTATTTAGCACGTAAAGTGATTTATTAAACCTGAAAGCAATTTTGCTAATGGTATCTGACTCTATATTTAACCTGCGTTTCAAAGAAGGTGCAAATATGGTCTGTATGCACTGGTAATTGCGCACACATGGCAGCAGTTATTGTCGCATAAGAGGGAGACATGGAAATGAAGCAAGGAGACGCAGAGAGCGCATTTTTTTTCCTCCGTGTGAATATTTTTGGAATTGTTAAGGTTTTATTATTTATACATCATGTGCACTGTTAATTTGTTAGTCAGATTAGACAGGGCAGAAGGCCTTCCTTCACATTGTGGATATCACGGTGTGTACGGAGGTCATCTAATCAAGGAACAGCCTTCGTGTCTCTAAGAGTACACAGAATATAGGCACATCTTGACGGTCCTGATAGGAAACTGCTGTATCTGTAACCCTGAGACAGAGAGGCCGCTATGCATAAAATTCAAGACATGGATGGGCGTGTCAGTTCCTGATCACGGACAGCTAAAAGCATCCACATATGATCGCGACCTGAATCAGAAGGTATAAGAAAGCATGTGATGGCACGTTGTTAGGGGCATAAACTTTGCCGGGCGGCTTGGGCCGTGATTTTTGAACCACAGCTGTGCATAGCTTCTAAGCATTTTCTCTGTCTTGCTTGACCTGATCTAGAATAAACTCTGTTACTTTTACTCCTGTTTTTATAGTAATATGTTCCCAAGTTTACAGTTTGGAGTTAAGCAGGACTGGCTAACTTGCTCAGAGAATAAACTCTGTTACTTTTACTCCTGTTTTTACAATTCTCGCGCTTTAAACAGTTTTAGGACGGATGACGAAACAGCGGGAACGTGGCAGAGGGCGTTTTGGGCGCGGAGGACTGGAAATCCTTCTCACCCCCAACAAAGTGGTGTTTCGCCCGTGACCTTAACCAGGACAACAGAGCCACTGACGGAAAAAGCTCCACAGCCTGCGGCCGCTCTAACCTGATAAGGTGAGAATTCCTTATTACAAAAATATCTCCAGTGTTTTTACTGTTAAAAACCCACACTTTGGCTGTGTTGATTTTTCTGAAGTGAGTTGAAGTTTTTGTATACAAAGAAGGACAGAAATTACTCCAAATTGATTTTTAGTTCTGTGTTCGGTTTTGTATGGTTGTATTTGTTGGATTTTTCTTCCAGCGTGCATTTTTGAAATTCAACATAAAGGAAAAGTGGAGAGAGAGGAAGCACCGTGGTAGCGTTCCTGCTGTGGGTATGGGTTGAGATCGACTGAGGCTGAACCGCTGCTTAAGCGTCTTCAAGATCTCTACTACTCACCTGGTCGGATTGGTTGAAGCCAGCCGTTTCTGCGCAATGCAGAAAGGGGCGGTGATTTTATCCCCAGTCTGCCTACCGACCTACGAAAAGATACATTTCTGAAAAACCAGACGCACCGACAGATACCAGTCATAGCGGCCGGATAGAGTTTGCCGTTATACACCTCCATAAGGTGTTCACGAAAAAGCCGGGGCTGATTGGCGTTTAGGGGATCAGTGGTGAAGCAGACCGTTGGGGCATTTTCTCTTTCCTTCTCTTCTCTGATAAAAGGAAAGAGAGAGACGATAAAATAATCCCATCTGACTTATATTAGGCCGAGGCGAATTAGACAACTTGTTTGTCTAGTCCTAAAATTGGTGGAGTGAACTAGGCGGAACTATATCTAAATCTTTTTTCTTTTCTCTAAATTTCATTTTTTCCTTTCTTTTTTTCCTTTTCACTGACGGACGTATTTCTTTGACGGACGCACTTCCTTAGCAGAACAGCGGCTTACTGAAGCTTATAGGTAAAAAGTTTAAAGCACCGAGGGATCTCACGTTAGACGTCGAGGTCAAATTATATACACAGTGTGAGCAAAAGGTGTGATTTATATTCTGTGTCTGTCTGTCTGTCTGTTGTATGCTGTTTATTCAATGTCTGTCTTGGGTGTAAAATAGTTGTCCTATTATGTGTCAGTATAAACAGATTATCAAGAAATATGTTCTGGTCTAGATCATTTCTATCAGAAAGTGTTTGGGTTTGGTTGTCTTTCGTTCCTATTGTTATGAAAATGTTGTCGATGTTTCTGTGATTTTTGGAGGTGAACCTTGGAAAGGAAAGCTTAAAATATAAGAGGTTGATATATTTACAATTTACGATGTCTTGAAATTAACATTTTAAAGGTAAGAAGATCAATTAGTACATTTTCAGTGCTGTAAACCCCGGCCCAACATTGAGCTCCAGAAGGTGGATCACACAGAGCAGCCCTTCACTTAGAGGCAGGAGAGAAAAGGAAAAGAAGACACAGAGAGACTGAGTGCACACAGGGCCGGTCACAGCAGAGGCAGGGCCCAGGAGTCTAGAAGCAGTTTTTACCTTAAAGACATCTACCAATTACTACACTAGAATGGTATTGGAATCTGCATTTAGAGTGACTGATTCAGGAGCTTATATTTGAAAATGTTAGACCACACAAGCTAAGTTTGTCAAACTGTAGCAAAGTGAATATGAATTAAACACTGATCACTGAGGATACTCTAAGGTGGATTAAATGGATCTTTAATCAGTCAACTGTTCAAAATAGAGTGAGTTACATCAAATAGATAAATTAGGACGGTTGAGTTCAGTGGATAAAAAGAAGAGAGGCAGACAAGGGCCCCAACTAGGAGAGGCTCTGACAAGACCAGAGCAGGTTGCTGTTGTAAGGTGTGAGGTAATTTTTGGGTGTGGAGTGCAGCTGAGATACTGTAGATTAATGGATTATAGAAAAAAAAATTAAATATAAAAGTAATTATCCAGAAAGAAGCAGAATGGGTGTTTTTACTTTTTTGGGAAACTAAAATCTCAGACGAGGGCATTACATGATTTTAATTTAAAGGTAGTTTCATTTTCAATCATTAGAATTGCATTAGAGATTGATTAGTTTCATTTTTTCTCTCATTAGGATTTTATTAGTGATTGATTAGGGACAGGATAAATCACACTTCGAGCTGGAACAGGACATAGCATATGGCCAAGATACCCGCAGGAGCTCAGCAGATTAGCGGGGTCAACTTTTATAAACAAGGCTGGAGAGTTAAGAACAATTTCGGTGTGACCTGACCCTGGATTTTTTCAGCCTTCAGTTTTTATCCATAATTATTTTTATCTGTGTATAATGCCATTTGGAAACTGCCTAAGCACACACTGATTAATTTCAATCTCTAATCATTACTAACACTTATCTTTTCACTGTTTCATCTGGGCCTTACTTTCTTTGCATGACGTATTAAATTCTACTAACTTTACAAATTTCTGTGAATGAAGTGATTAACTATTGACTAATTGATGAACTGTTTGATTGCTTTTTCCTGGTAACAAACCAGAGGGGTCATTTACTTTTTCCCTGCTTGTAGAGAGTGACAGTAAGGCTGTCAGTGAGCAGGCATGATTATTCAGAGGCCCATTTAAGTGAAAGGGACTGTGAGAATGCCGTTAAAATATGTTCTTTTCAGGCTGTGTTTGTAAAATCCTTAAATGTTAACATTTTCTTCAGGACAGGCTGACAAAAGTCTCATCCATCATTGTGTTTGTTTAAGATGTGCATTAACCCTTATTTTCCTACCAGCTGCACAAGTTCTGGCATGTGAAATGGATAACTTGGCTGAGAGAGTGACTACAGCAAGAGGAGAGAGGGTTGAATAGTGAAAAATTTTTTGATAGAAGGATTTGAATAGGTTCTGACTGACTGGACTGACTTGGTTAGTAACTGGACTGGATCGGAACCATGGATTAGGACATTAGAGAGATGGTGTAAGGTCGCAGCATGCCAGAGACAGGGTGTAGAGATTGTGAGCTGCATGTTTTGTTCCCAGCTGAAGGCCATTCTGGTGAGCTCTGAGTTTGTTTTAATTCCTCTCTGGTTCTGATATGACCTATGAGGTAGAGATGGATGTGGTGGTTTGAAGCTCACAGACTTTTGTTGGGGTGGAATTGCGCCCCCATTAAGAGCAGTCATGCTGACAGAGGCATTAAATTAATGACAGGATGAACCAACAACTTCTTGGAGGAGTCGGAGGCACCACTGGGGTTTTTTGTTGTCTTACATGTTTGTCGTTGTTTGTGTCTGTATGTTTGTTTGTTTTCTGTTTTCTGTTTGTTTACTAACATCTTAGCCTTTATGAAAAAAAAAAAAAAGACGTGGCACGCATGTTAGAATTTTTTTGAATAGTTTTGACTACACTACGGATGGAAATGTTTCAAAATGAACAATGGATTTTTCTTTGAGAGACATTGGACACTTTCTTTCTTTGAGTCAGAGGATGGATTAACCTACATAAGCAGATCACCTTGTTCCTAAACCAGAAGGAGGGATACTGCAGCTGCTGAGATGCAATACTTGTTGAAATGGGACTACGCCCACCGCTTTGAACGAAAAGAACACTGGCAGTGATGGGTTGATGGAAGGCTTCGGATCATCGTGGACAAGATGAAAAAGATAAGTGAACTGACACCGTGATTTCATTCACAAATTAAAATTTATGCTGCACTCGGTTTCAAACCGCCGACAATGCTAGACGAAATATTTCTTTGCTTCACGTAATCAAAATGCGGTATCGTATATCTTTCAACAACGCCGCAGTACTTTGGGGATTATTATTATTATTGCTTTATTTATTTATTTTCTTAAAAAGAAATATCAGAAGTGATGGCAACAACATAGAATATAAATTATAGGAGTAACTTTACCGACAGATTTTGAATGGTCTGCTAAATTTTCTTTATATCATCAGGGGGTGGAGTATTCTTAAATAGAGGAATAAAAAAGAGGATTTAGAGATGTTTTACTATGTGATAAATTAGACTGGGTTTTTTGATAAATGGTTTGGTCAGTTATTAATTAGCATAATATTATTAAAGGGACAACAAGTTGAAACTTTAACTTTTGGGAATGGTAAAGTTGCATCAACAGAATGCAATTTAGGGGAAATTATAACATTTTAGGAGCAAATGTTTAAAGCAAATGCTGGTTTCTTTCAATATAAGCAATAACGATGAAGACTTATAGTGTTAATGAGCTTATGGCGATTCAATATCAGGCCCAGGGATTAAAACTTCACCATTTATTTTTTATTTTTATTTTATTTTATTTGTTTTGATTTTATTTGTTTTTTTGTTTGTTTTTTTTTTTTTTACTGCGAGCAGAGTTATAAATAGCATTTGAGGGGCTATATACAATTTGGGGGATGGGTAACCATACTTTTTGTGCATGAAGCAATAAGAACACCTGACTTAACTTCACTACAGCTGCAATCGATACTTTAGAGGGAATGCACACTTAATATGGTAGTTTATTTGAGATAACACATATAAGAGGAGATTATGTTTCCTGCACATTTTTGGATCTGGTCAGGGGTCCAGATATGACAACTATTGACTGGTTCTGGGGATGTTGGAACAGATTTCCTTTTTTTTCTTTTTTTTTTTTTTCTTTTGTTCTTTGTTTTTTGTTTTGTTTGTTTTTTCTCATCGAAGCACTGCTTTTTTTTGGAGAATATTATAAATGGACTATAGCTGGACACTTTGCATAGAGGGGGTGCAGTAGAATTCAACACCTTCAGGAACTGTGTACTGCTGAGTTTTGGGAACGCAGCAGTGAGTACAATCCTGTGCTCTGAGCAGATAAACAATTTAATATGACATTTCCTCTTGAAGGGAGGAACACCTTTGACGCACTGTTTCCTTCTGCCTCTATGTGATACTGCTGATGACACAGATAAAGACTTATACTTCAGGGGGTGTGGGGACACATGGCCCCAAGACTCTTATGGTTCAAAGCTGCTGTGGTAACAGAGGGAAACCTGATGGACTTGTCCGAACATCGAACTTTTTTGCATGTTGGAGAGGATCACTGCTCCAAGAAACACTTTTTCTTCCAAACCAGTAGCGGGATGGCTCCTGACCAGTTTCCCACATATAGATCCACTCACATAGACACACACACATACTGTCACGTAACAACACGCCCACACACGGTTAATGACTCGAAGAACACAAGGATCCACATGGGAATGGGGTTTTTCTTTCATGCACTAACATTCACGGATACAAGGTCTGGTGGGGGAGTTTTTAATAGGGGGAATCTGCGCCAAGCTGGGTTTTTCCTTAGAGATTAAAGAACTTCTAATAATTTTCTGGGGAGGGTATAGAAGTAAACTAAAATGCAGTTACAAGTTTAGACGAAACTAAAACTTAATATGCTATGATGTAGAAATGGTTTTAAAATTACAATGTGTAAAAAGGGGTTAAATGTTTTCTAAATATTTACAGGTTCCTTGAATGAGCTAATATTAGTTGCAGTGATTTTGAGCTTATATGAACAAAAATGATGAGCTGAAACATCCATAGGATGTTCAGGCTGAATACATACTGGTATAAATAACTTTCAACTGCCAGGCATTGAAAGGTAGGTTATGTTTAATGTTTTTGGGGATTTTTAATAAAAAAAAATTTTTCAATAGACACTAAATTAATCTGCTGAAAAAACACAGAGTCCATGGATAATTAATTTAAATGTTGTCAATTTAATGGGGATTTGAACGAGGAAACGATCATCAAAACATATCGTTTATCCAGCATTGCCATTTTGGAGCTGTTGGGGGAACTCCGAATGGATTTGGAGCCAGCCACAAGGAGGACCCACGCAATACCAGATATCACAAAACTCCTTGCAACATTGCACTTTTTTGCATCTGGGATTTCCCAATCTCATTTTTCAGAAGTGCTGTCCAACGTTCTAAATGCCATGTCGCCCTGACGCCCTAACGGAGAACCCCGACCTCATCCTTGCACTTGTGGAGCAACATGCCAATGCTGCGGGGATGCGTACGCGCAGTCATCTTATCCACAGTCCCTTCTTGTGAGCCATTTGGTATGTGCATTTTTCTACAGGCCAATACAAAACACCAGTTTTTTTATTTTTTTACTGCAGTGAAGTAGAAATTCAGCCACATACCACCTTAGGGAATAAAGGTTGCCAAAGTTTT